>RQTK01000032.1:756236-783736 GCA_003991915.1 Elysia chlorotica | reverse complement strand
TATCCCAGTAATACATTTCAATATTCTCTTGACCCTTCCTGACATTTGTCGAGAACCACAAGGATACATTTTTTTGGGAACAAATGATAATGATTTTATTTAAATTTGGGTTCACGTTTCACTCAGTCTTTTATAGAAAATACGCGAACAACAAAAGATAAAAGAAACCAATTGACGTGTAAGCTGGTTATTTAACAACTGCTTTTCATTTTAAAGCAGAATTCAGGCTAACGGTGAGTGTACTGGAAACATGAAATGCAAAACATGCAGTAGTTTTGTTCAAATAAATCTTCCGCAACAAGTTCAGCGCGTCTCTTTCGCGGTATCATGTATTATTTAAGTAAATTAGCAACAAAAATTAACAAACAAATCGTCAATCTATTTATACAGAATGTGCACACTTACAAGCAGGCGAAATACATGATTATTGGCATGTGTTGCTGATCGAAGATATGATTGTTTGGTATTTATATTATGCATAGGCAACATATTGAATGCGATCTGGCACAAGGGGTTGAGTATTGGGCTCCCAAGTAAGAGGTTCCCGGTTCGAGGCCACGATGCGCAAAACATTGTAAGAGATCATCCTTGAGAACCTTAAGAGTACAACTAGGAGAGAGCGTCTCTTCTAAAAAGTACATAATTATTGGAGACAGACAGCTTTGTTGTTTAAGCTTCTTAAATGTGCTATGCTGTCTCCGCTTCGGATAAAATCTCATTCTCTACAGCTAGAAGACTGATCCAATTCCGCTATGAACCTTTTTTCTGGAGTCAACAGATTGTTTGAGAGGGGAAAACTTTTTTGTTCAACACATGTTTATTCATTGAAAACCTAATTAAGTTTGAAAAAAATCCGATGACAGAAAGGGCGAAATCTTAGGAAGGGGAACAATTCGTTTGTTTTTCCCGATTATAACGTGCGAATTAAATATAAATGACACGGAATAAGCTCGTTTCATTATTCAGATATGCGGTTGTAAACAAACATTATCTGTATTCGGGTGGCCATGGTCTGAATCAATTCTCCTTAATTACCCGGTCTATCGCAGGCCCCCGGGGTGGTGCAGGGGTTCAGCTACTGGAGCGCTTAGTGTGAGAGGGCAGGCTAGATACCCGAGCCTGTACGTGACTTGACTGCGCCTGTGCGTTAGCTAGTGAGCACCCCTAGAGAGACACGGCGCTCTATAACTGTGGCCGTGGTGTTGGTCCTTCACCTAGGATTTGGTACCCTTATTCAACGAGAGGTCCTTATTCCTCTATGTCCACAATATAACCTAGATACATACCCTCTATGCCTTTAAAATGTTCGTTTCCGAAGAAACAGATTACGTTGTAAATTCAGTTATTTCAATTATTTATCAGAAGATACTATATTTCTGGAAAAGCATAAATGATTTTATTGTGTATAAAAGTATTGTTTTAACAAGGTCGTACCCATTTTTTTGCTTGAGATTGGTTCATTAACGTTAAGAAGTTAACCATCTGTCTGTCATCTTTATTTTAACAAAGTTGTGTGTATATATATTATTTTTTTAACACGTGTACTTTGACTATGCAATGATATTTTGGAAGTATATTCTTTGATTTAAAACTCTGGAGTACAGAATGATAATTATAAATCAAATTTCTTTTTTTATGTATAAAGTCTCTTAGGGAGATTTTATGTGGCGGTTAAAAACATCCATTCATTTCTATACCGAGCACGACCCCAAGAAATTAAGCCAATTTTCGCTAGCATTCCTTCCCCAAAAAAGGTATGAATGGTCAGTTGAGACTTGATGACCGAAGGGCGAGAAGCTGTATTGCTGTTTGAGTGGCCTGTAGACTTAGCTTTCTAATCTTTGCTTTCTGGCCGGAGGCGATCGATAGGGCGTTCCGTTGGAGCGGGGCCTGTATGCAGTCCAGGCAGAGCGGAGCGTGTCCGGAAAGGAAATGAGATGAGAGACCAGAGGAGACGCGCCAATAATCAATCGCATTTTTAATCTTTGCGCAATAATTAGCCCATTCAAAAACGTTTAGAGAGGTTAGCGGCGGATTTTGCAGATTGATGTGTTGATGACAGAAGAATATTAAAGCTCGCAAACCCTCTCATTTTTCTCCTCTTTCCTGAGATCAGGATTTCGTCCTTAAAATTTAAATTGGAAATAAATTCAACGTTTAAAAACATGTTCCTTGTGTAATTAACAAAATAAGATGGGTATTTATTAAATAAATACGTAAATCTGATTAGAAAATAGGAACTCGGGGGCATAATAGATATCCACTTCTTATAAATAGAACATGTTTACCTGCTATTTTTCATACTATTAATGACAAAGAGTCAAAGATACACCAAACTGCCTGATCCAGTTTACAGTAGAACTGAGCACAGACTCATCGAATGTGACACGTATCATGGGAGAAAATGAGATGGCATTATTTTGAGGTGTGCCCGACAATAGTCAACCTCACTCTTTATATTCACGCAGTGTTAAGTAGTCTGTTCCAAGAAATTGGAGAACTTAAGAGGCTGAATATGACTGTACTTACTCGAGTATTGATGACTTAAAGCGTTATCCTTTAATTTCTTTGTATGTCAAAAACATTCATGTAGTGTAATTCACAACACAAGTTTAAGTAAGCATAAAGAAGAATAGATTCGGATAGAAAGTCTTAGTTGTTGATGTCATAAAAAGGAATATTAAAATATTTACAGAAATGAAACAATAATGACCTAGATGTAAAACCACGTCATTTGTAGTGTAGGGATTGTGGATGGAAAATGCTAAAAGGCTAACTGATTATTTTGTACTGTGCTAAGAATACTTTTCTTAAGATTGGGCAAGAAATAATTAGGACACATTTTTACTGAACGAGCTAGGTCTATAAACCACTTAGCAAACTTTCTTATTGAAAGAAACAAAATTATTGATAATACTTTTTGATTATTAACTTTTAGTTGTAATAATATTTTCTTGGTTAAGCGTTTTTAATTGCTTATTACTTATATTTTGTAAGGCATGATCCCTCAATAACAAAATTTATCTTATATACAATTACTTCTATATTTAGGTTATTGAGCTTTGTTATTTTTTTTATTAATTTTTATGAGGAAGTTTAGTTTTGGTTGATTTGTTAGTTTGTTATTAACACAAAGTTATAAACCACTTCGCTGAAAATTACCAACTCTTTCACGTGATGAAAAACGTTTAAATGAAGTCAGCAAAACGCTGTCTTAATTTTGACTCTGTTATGTTTTGTGGCTTGTTTGTGCCTTTGTTTGCATATCTGTAATCTGTTTGTATTCACCACCTAGTTAATTCTTTTTATGAACGCTCATGTTTTTTCTCACGACATTTTGCAATGTACTCGTCAAAATTTGTGCTTTTAACACACACAAAAAAAGAAAAAAGAATTATTTTCTTCCTTAATATCATTAAGTTGAAAATGAAAGTCGTGACAGAAAGAATTAATTAAAAAGAATAAAGAAATGGCGCTCTTAAGCCTCAATTGAAGAGCGGTCTCAGGAGAAACTTCTCTCCAGACTGCTCAAAAGACTACAATAAACCATTCTCCATAATCGAAATATATTCCTGCCTTAAACTTCTGAAGAAAACGATCGCAGGCTCAGATCTCCTGCATAATAAAATTATAAAAAAAAGACTCCCAATTCAATCTCTTCAAATTCTGTTACAGCTATTTAACGAAAGTTGGGTATCAGGTACTTTTCCAGAGTCCTGCCGCCAAGCCTCAGTTATCCCCTTTCCAAAACCCGGAATAGATTTGGAAAACCCACAAATTTATAGACCTATGGCTTTAACTAGCTACCTCTGTAAAGTCATTGGAAGAATGATAGCCAAACCACTATTTTGGCATTTAGAAGTTAATAATCTTTTATTCAGCTTCCAAGGTGAATTAGAGCAAAAAGATGTACTACGGATCACTTGATCCTTCTTGAAACATTTATTAGAGAAGCTTTTATGACTCACCAGCACATGACCGATGTCTTGTTTGACCTAGAAAAAGCTTATTAATTAACCTGGCATATTTAAAAATCTGAAATATGGGGTTCAAGGGCAACCTACCCATATTCATTCATTAAACATGTGATAGCTGATCGACAGTTCCACATAAAGGTTGAATCCTCTCTTTCTTTCTCTCTCTCTCTCTCTCTCTCTCTCTCTCTCTCTCTCTCTCTCTCTCTCTCTCTCTCTCTCTCTCTCTCTCTCTCTCTCTCTCTCTTCCTCTCCTCTCTCCCTCTCCCTCTCCCTCTCTCTCCCTCTCTCTCTCGAGCCCTCCCTTTCTCTTACTCTATCGAGCAGGAGCAGGGAGTTCTCTCGTCAGTTTTTTTTGGCATTCAAATAATTTCAATAACTGAGACTCTAAAAAAAAGAAAACTGCTCGTTGTGTGTCGAGAACTTTTTGGTCTTCTACAGACCCTCTTCAATTCCAACCATAGAGCAGCAATTCCATAGCTAAAAGCAAATTTTAGCAGGGATCCTGATCTCAACATCGCCCGCGGCAAAAGAATTCTTGTAGAAGAATAAGCAAAAACATTAGGCGTTATATTTGACAACAAAACTCTCTTTTATACTACACCTGAAATATCTGAAGAAAAAGTGTCAAAAAGCACTCAATCATATTAAAACCTTATCCGGGACAGAGTGGGGAGCAGATAGAGAGTCGCTCCTCTATTTCTTTTGCTCTCTGATACGATATGAACTTGGTTATGGCAGCGTATTGTATGGATCTGTCCGACCATCTTATATTTAAAAAAATCCTAGACACTATACACCACCAAGGACTGCGTATCAGCATTGGAGGCTTCCGTACCACTCCGGTAGAAAGTCTTTATGTAGCTGTAGACGAACCTTACTTGTCAGAGAGAAGAGAGAGTGTATTCAAGATGACAAATTTTAGGAGATCCCTCCCTGGATGCTTTAAAAACTAGGATGCATTCTTGACCGTACAGCTTTCCAGAAGGGCAAACCTCCTCTAGGATAATATATAGAAAAGTTTGAATAAATTATAGAAAATCATTCAGACCATTATCTACTTCTCACTGACGGCTCTACAGATGTGAACTGCGTTGGAGCTGCCTGCCACTCATCTTCAGCAGATTCATGCGGCGGCGTGAAAGCGAAGGCGTCAATATTTACTGCGGAGGCATGGCACTCGACACTGTCTCCACCTCAAGATTATCAATCCTTTCTGACTCGCTTTCCATGGAAAAAGCGGTCGCAGAGGCAAACTAAAAAATCCACGAATTCTTTACATATTGAGAAAATTTCATCAACTGCAGCAACATGGCAAGAAAATTACTCTCTGCTAGATCCCCAGCCATGTTGGAATTGAAGGGAAAGCAATGGCTGATAAGCTTGTCAAGATCGGGCTCGAACTGGAACCTACTCAGGTGCAATTACCTGCATCAGATGCCAAGCCAATTTTCATAAGTTTATGAGAGAAAACTTGGAAGCGCGATGGAATTACCTGACAAACTAAAAACTACACTGTGTCCAACTATATTTAGCTCAGTGGGCACCACATTTAGCTCAGTGGGCGGGAGTGCCTCAGGCTAGAAGACGAGACCAGGTGGGACTCGATCTAGTCCGACTGAGATATTATCACCTTACCCACGCCTTTTTACTGAGAGATGAAGAGCACCCTCAGTGTCATACCTGTAACTGTCAATTATCCATGTCACATTCTGGTTGACTGTCCGCTTTTTATTTAATCGCGAAAGAAGTCTCCAACTGGATCACAAACCATTAGAGTGAATATTTACTTCTGTAAGTCCTAAACGCCTACTAATGTATCTGAAGGACATTAATCTGTATAATGAAATTTTACTGTGATAATCTACACATGGAGCTTTTAACTGCTGTATATACACTTCACGTTTTAACGAACCTTTTTTGTGTGCAAAATATGTAAACTTGTACCACTCAAAGAGGTAAGGAGTCACCATTGCTACTAGTATAGTGTATTAACTGGCTAAGGACATCATGGGCAAAATATACCCGTTACGGTGCTGAAGTGCCGTAAAGACAAACTCACTCACTCACTCACTAGGCGCCAGCAATCATACACAATCGAGGCTTTTTTTTTTAATAGATGTGGGAACAACAAAAAACAACAAAGTTTATAAACGACTCAGCCATATATTTTCAAGACATTTTTTAATGCATTAACAGTAGATCCAGGTAAAGACTTTTTGATCAATAATGAAAACAAGTGTATTTGCACAAATTAAAAAAAAAACAACTACTCAAATGAGGTCTCAAAATACAAAGCAAGTTTGAAAAGGAAAGTGGCGGCGAAAAAAACCTGCAGATTAAGTGGCGGATGTTTGACTTTCCCGTGATCTGAGCACCCACATCCGGTGTCTCCCGGCATGAGGTGGATACGGCGGGGCTGCAGATTGTCACATGTCCAACATGGCAGCGTGCTTTTGTTTCCATGGTTTTACATGGGCAAGAGTTCCATTGCGGAAAACTTCTATCAATCCAAAGATTTACGAAATAAGCTATTTTAAACGACATCATATTAAATAGTTTAATTTGATCATCAAATTAAAATTAGAAAACGATCCGTACAGGAGGAGGAAAAGGTCCTACTCTAAGTGGTAAATAGAGTAACAGTGCTCCACAACCCCTCTTTACAGTAACTAGTGTTGTTCGCTTTTGTATTTTTTATTTTCGTTGGATTTTTCAGTAGGTGCTTTTTTGTACAAGCAGATTGAAATTATATCTTTTTCTTTTTTTAGGTTTGCCTTTTTTGTGAAAAAAAAAAAACAACTTCTCACTTTAGCACAGTGCGTACTTTCTATGCTTAAAAAAGTATTATGTTTTGTATAATAGAATTTGAGGCTTTGTTTTTTTTTAAATATATGTGTGTGCGAGGGGGGGGGGTGAGTCTTTCTTCAGAACGATGCACAATGTTTTAATAGTTATTTTCGATGTTGATGTTTCCATTATATTAATTTTCTTTTTTCAACTTTTGCAGATTTGAAAACAACGCAAAGCAAAACAGATACCTCCGCAACTTGAGAGTAGCAAATGCCCTACCTGCTATGGCTCGCCAGCTGCTCTAGGATATATTGGCGACCCAACGAGATTTACTGAAGTGCTGATAAGACATGGAGATGACGATGCGGATATCCGAGATGCTCACATAATGACATTCTATGAAAGCTTCAAGTGTGAACCGGGAATGTTTGAGTTCAAGACAAGCTTTTCAAGACACAATTAGAAGTGAGTAATTTGCTTTGCTTTGCTTTGCTTATAGCGTCATACCAGCCTAGGTTTCTTTATAAAGTATGATAGCAGCATATAGAGAAAATGTATTGCAGCTTTAAAGGAGTGGTTTGGGTACACTGCAAATAATGCGAGTTTTAGATGGGATTAAGAAGCATGGTTATTGTAGACTTTAAAAAGTAGCTCTACCAGCTTTCTCAAAGCAAAACAACAACAAAAAATACTAGGCCACGCACTGACTTTTTTATGTGTCTATGCAGCCTTTCATCACTGATAATTACCAAACACGAGTGATTTTGACGCCAGCTTAAAAAGACCTCTCCCTAAACCACCCTTTTTAAAGACCACTGAGCGAAAACTAATCTACATAAAACATTTTCCCGGGCGTCGATAGTGGGCCAGCCATGAGAAACCTTAGACCAGAATAGACAGCTGCAATAGAAAACGTACACCCAAAGTCGCCTATACAACGACTTTAAAATGTTTAACATAGTTGTTAAGATAAAAGATTGCATCAAACTTGGAATGACTAAAATAAGGAATTCTTGTAACATTATTGTCAATTATTAGTCTTTCAGACCTCGCTGCTATGAAAATTGGTATTATTGTAATAATTATTGTCAGTACAGTTGATATTAATTTTTTGTTATGAATATTAACTATTTGTAGTTTTCTAAATGTTAATATAAAACGTTCTATTATTATGTTCCAATTTTGCTGCGTATATATACTACCAAATAATTATGCAAAATACAGTTATACCATATCATAGAACTAAAAACCGAACCGAGCGAGCGAGCGGGCGAGCGAGCGAGAGAGAAATAGAGAAAGAGAGAGAGAGAGATAGAGAGAGAGAGAGAGAGAGAGAGAGAGAGAGAGAGAGAGAGAGAGAGAGAAATAAATAAAATTGACAGACTACACCCACAGGGAGCAGATGTAGGCAATGTCATTATCACAGATGTGCTTTAAAAAGTTGATCCATAATTATTTCCTTCGTGAAACAATACTTTTATTGTATCTTATCATAAAATATGGCACATTCGTTTCCAACTGAAAAAAATAAACTAGACAATAATGCTTATTCAATTTTCAGTAAGCGAAGATATTTTGGGAAGCACTTGATATGATTAGTTTTACAAAACATGAGTGGCTTTGGTGTATTTATCAGACAAAGGTTTGGAGACCCGTGGTTTTGTGCCGTGGATGCACACTGGCTGATGTAGACTGATTAAGGAGAAGAACGGCTCGAGTGATCAAGGAGATGTCGCGGAAAGCAATCAAGGATGATCAATCGCAGCTTTGAAAACTTTAAAGTACAATTATAAGTCCTGGATTTGGTAATGCATTGGTTTCAGTATGTTGTGACTATAGCTTTTTGTTGTCAAAGACTTAAAAAAAACATGCTCTAATTTGTAGAAAAAAGCAACCCACCTGCATTTTTATGTTGTTGAATTGTGTTTGTTTCACGGTTGCGTTTGTGTCTTAATTGAATAACACTTTGATAAACTGGAAACGTTCCAAAGTGGTGTGATTAATATGACATTCACTGCTCATTTTAAAGTGTTTTGCTTGTTTGTTGGGGGCTTTGTTTTTTTCCTTTGTCTGCATCCAACTACTACTCGGCGGTTACCGACTTCCATGTGTTTTTCTATCGTTGTTTGTTGCGTTCCAAAATTTGCTGCCCTTCATTTTATAGCTACTATTATAAAACACAAGATTCCGAGGACGTTGGGGGTTCTTACCGCGCGTTCCTTACAACAAATATTTTTGAAAGTTATGGCTAGCTGAAATCTCCTTTGCTAAGTTCTTTAGATTGTTACGTTAAGCTGAGCAATATTAAGCACACACAAAAGGAAGTTTTTCCCTCATTGTACTGGCATTGATTTTGGAACTCTTACTGTGTCGTGGGCTATAGTTGTGTGCCCCTCTCTGTTTCCCTATAATCTTAGCATACAAACCGCTTATTTTGCGCTGTTTACGTCTGCTTGGTCTACTCCAGTCTTCCAGCCCCTATCTGTTTGTCTAGATCTCTGTAACTGCCTTTTCTTTCTTTTATCTGTGTTTTCACGCTACTTTTGCCTCTTGGTCTCTCTGTATATATTTCTGTATGTTTCTTTATCTTTTTCTTTCTGTGTTTTTTTTTCTTTTATTTCAGTCATTTTTATTTAGTATAAATAGATTTAAAGAGCGTTTACATTGCCCAGAAATGAACAATTTAGCCTCATCAACAAACAAACAATACATGACATCTGTTTCAATTTAACCTCGTATATCTTTAAAGACCATGAGAAAATTACGTTATAGAAGAGGCAATAACTTCACCAGTTTTGACTTGGTAATTGAATAATAATAACACTGTGAATAGATTGATGTCTATTGGATTTTTCAAATATAAAAATAATAAGCTTGTTTTTTGTTTTGAGCTAAAGCATAACTTTCACCGACTCTGGTTACCTCAAAACAGCTTCCATGTCCGCAAAATCAATACTCATGTAACCGTTTATTTCGGGGATTTTAAATTTCCAGTTGTGAAGACAATAAAATGTATAGTTTTGAAAGAGGCGAGGAAAAGCGGCTGTAGTGTTAACCTAACAATTTTAATTAATCACAGCCTCACACGAAGTTATAATCAATTCCGTTGCTGCAATAACGTTCCTGGGCCCTGCAGTGAATTACCCTCAAACAAAATTCAATCAATAGAAACATGACAGTTTGGCATGCGAACTATTTGCTAACATCTGGTTTTGATAAAAACAATCCTCGGAGCACTTTAATTAGAATGTAGAAATTAATCCCCAGGATTGATAAGGGTGTAGAAAGCATTTTCTATCCATTTCAACATTGGGCTTCTAAAAATATTATATTAGAATAAATTTAACATTTAAGCTTTAGAACTGCGAAACGATTTCCTTCTTTTTGGTTTAAAAAAAAAGCACCAACAGCAAAAAAAAACAGTAATATTTTGTTGAAATGAGTACTTTCTAAACAATCGTTTATAAATGCAAATAATAATGCTTACACTGACCTTTTAATATTGTGACAAAATATGGCTTTAGCATAATTTTATTAAACTATTTAAGACGTATCAAAGCTTTTATTCAATAATCAAACGACGCTTTATATTTTCATTTTAGGATATTTTTTAAAAAGACATAGCGAGATCCAATCACCCAATATGCAATGAAAGATAGGTGCAGCTGAATAAGTTAAAGAAAAACAGCATTAACAAACATATTTATAGTTCCCTAAGTCAATCTAATAAACAAATACTCTCCTAAACCTATCAACATAGAAATAACTGCAACATACAATATTGTATTCCACACATTTTTGTTACTATCAATGACGTACTAAAAAAGAACCAAGACCACCGAACTTCCAGAAAAATAGTATAGCTTAACTTGTCTTGTACTATCGAGATTTATTACTGTTTTTATCCACCCGCATTAAAAGATCCCCTATTCGGTACGAGATATGCATACAGAGCACTTTAATCCATCTATGAGTATCTCTGAAACGGGTAATGCGGCTATCTCAATGAAGATATCCTTTCTCTTTTGAGGTTCGTCAACTTTTTTGAATTATTGACATTTTAGTTTCCTGGAATTACACTTGGAAGAATAAATGGAGAGGAATTTTTTTTTGCCAAGCGTCGTATATATTATATTGTCCACCATTATATTGAACGTTTATGCCAAACATTGGCTATTTCAACTTCAAAGTTCGACTAGTGTATGCGGGTTTAAATGTTTTTCAACACTATTGTTTTTTCTGTGTGTTTTTTTAAGTATTTTTTCACTAGCAATATTTGCATGTTTATCCTAAATTCAGTGTTTATTGTATTTTCGTGTGAATTATTTTATTATTTATTTCATATTTTATTGCACCGTTATAATCATATACATTTTCCAGGATTGTTTTACTAACAAATCAGGCTTCTTGCTCTTAGTTATCCGCAAGGCGTGGGTGGTATATATATCCGTTGTTTTGTTTGATGCCTATATGCCTTTTTACTGAGTGTTGTGAATTTTATTTCTCTTTTGACAATATTTCGTGCCGTGTGCTGGTAAGTGTTGCACACGAAGGGTGAGTTGGCACATTAATGTTAGCACGTACATCATAGCACGTACCTATTTCTATTTAGAAAGGTGTTAATTACTAACGCATGCTGATACATTATTTTACTCCTGTATAATTTTTCGTCTGTTAAAACCTCATTTAATAAGGACTCTACTTATAAAGAAGACAAATAAATGAAAAAAAATTCATAATGTTTACGTTTTTTTTTACAAAATGAACCCTATTTTTTTTTTTAGATTACACATAGAATAATTATTATCATCTGTAAGATCGCATTCGTTAACACCACACTCAGAAACGGAGGGTGATAATAATTCTCTATTTAACTCAAAACCGCACGGGTAAACAGACAACTGATGAATCCTAAGTATTAAACAATTACTCTCAGGAGACCATGGGTTCATAACCAGCAGGGGTAAATAGGGAGCAGCTGAGAGGAAAGCAATACATTTTTCGAGCTCAACCTCAGGGCAATTTTATGTAATTTCCTCGGGGAAATTAGAAAATTCCTGTGCTGAGATTGTTTCAGTGCTGGTTGTTAGGGATCAAGAGGTTTCAGGACAGCGCAGATTAGGAGACAGTGCGACTAGCCGAGTACAGACGTTGAGTTTTGCGCAAAGTTTTAGCGATGTTAAAAAATAATATTTACCTGCAAAGGTATGACAAAAGTTTTGATTACACAAAACACGTTTTTTTCATTATCTGTTTTATTACTACTAGGAATGTTAATTTGAAGCAGTTTTCTGACTATTCGCGTCTTTTATAGTAAAAATGGGAATAAACATCCCGATATTATTGAGATATTCCTAATTTTCTTAATGAAGTCTTCACGAAGCATGGACATAAAAAAAAAAATATACCGTTTGGGTTTGGATAAAGAACGCTTATAACAGCAATATTAATTTGTGTGTGGATTGATGCTAAAACGTTTACAGAATAAAAGATAAAAAAAAAGAAGTAAAGTTCCTTTACTTGCTAAATTGCAAGACGTTCATTCGGCGGCAACCGGTCTGGATCAAGAGAAAAGATCGATAAGCGTGCAATAAAATTGTGAAGCTATAAAACTGGGTTTATTTCCCTTGCTATGGCTTTCGTTGTTTTATGGGGAAGTAATCTTCGTGACTTAGTTGAGTAGGCAGCAATTAACATTATTATAAACCTTGAATCGTGTTGGGCTTGTTAAGTTTGCACTGTTTTCATGAATAACATTTGTTCACATAGCAACCAACGGCAGCGGACAATTGCAAGATGAAAATTATTCAAAAAAGTAAGTAGAATTTACTTATTTTTAACTATAGTATGGGAGACTTGAGTAACTGGCTTTTAATTTGTTGTGGAGCACACATTAAATACTTTATTGAAAGGTTTATCTTTTTGTATCCTATAAGATTTTACTCTTTGTGATTACACAATATGTAATGTGAATGTGGCTGCCATGTTATACTTTCTGGGTCTTTCAACATTCTGTGAAAGCATTAACATATACGGCCCCTTAAAACTAAAATTGTGCTTCAAGATATAATTCATTATTTGCATATGACTGTATTATTTAGCACAATGAATTCGATTGCAAAAACGTAAGCCAACATATAAAGGTTTTCGGGATATAAAATTTGATAACTTGACAAAATAAAACGAGTTGTTTTTTTTCATCGATTATGCATACCTTTTTCGAAATAACTTATTCATTTATTCATTTAGTGTATTGCAGATTCAAATAAAAGTATACATAAGCTTTCTTACTTTGTTTCTCTCTCTCTTTCAAAAGCGAAAATAATTGGACGCGAAAAAGCATCTTCATATATTTTAAATGTTCAGAAAATTAATTCACATTTATTCATATTGTATCTACCTGTTAGCAAAACAGATCAGTTTGCTGGGCTAAAGAGAAAAGCAAAGAGAGAAAGAGGACAGATCGTACAGTAAGTAGTTTTGTTTTATCCATCTTCGTGTCCCTATCGGATAATCTTCTCTTTCAGAAACAAGGAATTTTTGTACATTTTCTCTGTTTCAATCATTTTAGTCTATAGTGTCGGGCGTCTATGAGTTGATTATTAAATCATGATTGTGTTCGGTTCAAAAAAATAATTGAATCATAGGTAGGACATATTAGTACTTTAGGAGTGCCGAACATCATTTTTGTGTCTTGATCATAAAATATTTATTCATAATAGGGCCAACGGGAAATAACCGCATCAAAATTCTCTCCAATTGTCGATGAGTTATCGAAGTTGAAGGGTTTTTTTTTTTTATTACAATTTATCTTGGATTATATATTCGTTGAAAAACTCCTAGGGTTTTCTTATCCATGCATGGAAGTATCCTAGCTGAAGGAAAGTCACGATCCTTCAAAAAACATACTAAAATTAATGTTCGATTACTTTTTATTCACATCTAAAAGATCTCGAGACTATAAACTGAACGGCCCATTCTTATGATCTGTAACAAAAAACTGTATATAATAGTGGTTTTATGAATAGCATTTTATATTTCTAAAAAACGATACTACACTTCTTTTTAAAAAAGACGTATCAGCGCTGAAAAATACTCCCAACGGTCCAACACCATTCGTGTATAGCTCATCTAATCGTCTGTACTGTTTGCAAATATATCTCTACTGCATAACATTTTTAGTCTCTTCGTCTATAACTACACTATGTTTGTTATTATGCTTTATGTAACAAAGTAATGCAAAAAGTATTGGTGTTTTGCAGTACTGGGCTTGACGTTAATGATGGTAATGATGTATAAATTTTATTTGTTGTGATTTGTTAATGATGATTAAGTTACTGCAGCAGTGTTTATTAGTTGAAGTTTATTCTGTGATGCACGACTAGCAAGCAATGATGATAATAATTTACAATAACAGGTTGAAGGTTTAGAATAATAGAAACGACATAAAGATGTGGATATAAAATGGCTCTCAAACCAAATGTCAATGGAAAATGGGTCTTTGTGTGTCTTTATGTAGAGACGTAGGTTTGGAAAAGCATATGGTTAATTTTAATTAACCACGAATTCTGTGCCCTTTCTTTAATCTATTATCTTTAATACTGGGATTATTGCTTTTCATGGAAGGCATATAATTATTGTTCAAGAATTAAAACCAGAAAACATTTATCATCTTGTATGTTCCAGTTTAGATAATTAAAGCAACGATCTGCTAAAATTAGATAAGATATTCCCTATATTTTTATGTTAAAAGCTTATACAGTTTTTGGCTGTTGTCATAACATTTCTCGTTAAGAAAACAATAAAGACTGAGACGATATACCAGTAGAGAAATACAATGGTTCTGGAAGTTTTCTAAGGTCCGTCTTTTTAAGATCCCTAGTTGTTTTGCTTGGCAAACACAGTAATCTAGGAAAGCAAAAAATAAACGAAGTTAGCCGAAGACGACACTTCATGAATTGGATTCTACTGTTTTCCAGACTACAACTTAGCTGGCTACCAGAGACGGTCTCTCCGTGGGTTTTATATCCCTGATCTTAAGTTGTTTATCCTTGTCTGGACGCCGTGAGACTTGTACTCGCAATGCCAAGATTAACTTGGGTTCTCCGCAATTTGGGTCGCTCGCTTTAAGAAGGTCAAAGGGATTGAGGAAACGGAATTATTTTGTGAGTGGCTAAAAATTTATATCTTTGGAATGTTAAACACTATGTTCAAGGATTATTAGAATAATATGTGGTGGAAGCGAAGGCAAAAAACACAAGTTTGGTAATAAAGAATAGAAGGAAACATATTGACAGTATTTTAATTACCTAGACACCTTAACCTTGCCTTAAACTTCCATATTATTTAATAAATACGTGATGATCACTTTAATAATCAACACACTTATGAGATTGAGTATAAGTTCATTAAATTCGTTACTCACGTACTTTGAAAGTACAATCAAGTAAAAGAGTTAGTACAAGCAGGTATGCAAAAAAATGATTCCCCTTGCCGGAGCCTGTACATGAATTCTGACTATTCAAGTGGAAATATTTCCAACTGAAACTTAAATTTAAACTTATGTTACATTTTAGCAGGTAATTTTTTGCAAGAATAAAAAGATGGACGAGAGTCTAAAGAAAAAAATCTAGAGAACCTAGACCATGTAAACATTATAGAAAGTTTTTAAAGCCATGTATGATTTTGACCCGACATCATTATATTCTGTTAATTTCGAGTTTCAGTTCTAACTTCAAACAATCTAGTCTTAAATGTTATATGGTAGGCTCGAGAATGTCAGTCTAAAAATAATTGTTAATTAGAAGTAGTACATGATTTTTTCGGATGATCATAATTTATTTCCGGTGCAGAATTTGATTAAAGATTTGGAATAGAACTCGATCTGTAGATCTGGTTTCCACATTTAAAGACTTAACATGATTTGTCAGGCTATGGCTTTGTTAATATTTTAACACCAAGACTTTTAGCAAATATATTAAGTTATGATCGTTAAGCTAGGACTTTTTTTAAGTGAATCCAAATTGTATCATATTAATTATTTCCATAAACGAAGTTTTGGATCTGAAGAAAAAAGTTTTTAAAAAATGTGAAAGTGGCTTTAGCCTTGGGATAGAATTGGTTGGAAATTCAACTGGTATTATTATTATTATTATTATTTAATCGATGGGAGTTTGGTATTACAAAATGGGGAAAATGAATGTATGAAATTGGTTAACAATGTCTGCACAAATTGTACACTGAAAATATTTTCATAAAACGCAGTCATGGGCCTGAACCAAATAAAGGGCAATCATAGAAAAACAACATTAGTGTAAGTGTAAGTGCTTTATAAGTTTTTATATACGCAGGAAAATAAATAAGAAAGAATGATTGATTGATTGGTAGAAGAAAGAGACAAACGTGAGAGATAGAGAGAAAAAGAGAGAGTAAGCGGAAGAAACAAAGATAATCAAAATGAAAAGAAAAACAAGTACCATTACCTAATCAGCTTAGCTGATGGTAATTCGACATTTAGTCTTCAATACGTGTTTAGAAAACCAAAAGCTGCTACCAATGAAACTCAGTTTAAAAAGAAAAGTCGCGATTCCTAAAGCAGAAGTTATCTCATTTCCTAAAACGATAGTATCAAATTGTGAAAAGATCACGGAAAATTTCGATCAGAACCTCAGATACCAACATCACAGTGCCCAGTGTGACATATGATTTTAACTTGTTCAAGGTGAACAAGCATTGTTATAGTCTTAACTTTTTATATTTTCATTGGTCTCCTTTGTAGTTAGCGCTCTTCTAGCAAAGAAACAGGAAACATGGACATTTTATCAGCTTCCTGTTTTGATTACAACCCGCATGTTTGATTTTTAAATAGAAGTCATCAAATAGTGATATTTTTGCATCAAAATCATCCAATTGAAGGTAAGATTTTTTTCTGTTAATTTGTGATAATTTCTCAACTTGAAGTATTTCTTACTGTACAAACATAATTTTTTATCATTAGAACATTACCTTTCATTATAATATTGTACGAAACTTACGTATGCCAGATGTGTCATGTTGGAAACATGCATGCTGCCTTGGTGACAGATATGTCATGTTGGAAATAAGGCAAGATGAACCTAATTTCATATAGATTTAAGTGATTTTTTTTACTTTCTAAAATGAAAAAGTCAATTTGTTAATTTTGTGAGGAAAATAAGAGATATGGTTAAAAAGTTCCACTCGTAAACTTTTTAGGGATGGTTCAAGGTTGTGATCATGGTGTGGTGGTTATTAAAATTCCTAGAAAACTTAATCTTTTAAAAATGGTCAAATTTTGTTTGAATTTATGAAGAATTATGAAAAGAGATAATTGATATATTATATTGATATTTGCTGCTTTGATGAAAAGTATTAACGGACTCTGTTCTTTATATCTGTTTCAACAGATATGGAGAGTAATAGCAGTTATGGAGTCTACAGCCTTCGAAAATACGCTGGTCCATGTGGACGTTATTTCTTGACTACTCTGGGGATGACTTCGTCCTTAGTGATAGCTCAGCTACAGGTGAACATGATCATGAATAGCCGCCCATCAGTTCTAGCAAAAAGAGGAACACGGTTACCAAGACAGCAAGACAAAAAATACAAGATTTTTGCGGGCAACTTCTTTTGAAGTTTGAAACTTGTAAAAAAAATATGAAGGTCAAGAGACATTGGTATGTTGGAACTGTGAGAGAAAATAGGTTTCAAGGGTGCAGTTTGCAGTCAGAGAGGAAATTGAGAAAGGGTGAAAGAAGAGCACTGGACCTTTTGAGTGTGGCTGAAGTGTTGTTGTTGTTCGTTGGTGCGACAACATTAAAGTCGGTGCTATATCCTCAGTTGTAGGGATTGAGCCTGTGGTGCAAGTCAAGCTTTTGACAAGAAATCAACGTCCCTTGCCCTCAAGTAATAAGTTATCACAACGACACCATGGGAGACTTCGATCTTCTCGACTCTTTTACAGCTCAATACAAAGCGAAAGTGAAAACGAGAAGGTGGTATATCTACATCTTCTACCAATCCGTAAACATGGCTGTCGCAACAAGCTGGCTACTCTACCGACAACACTGTTCACTCTTCAACGAGAAGGCGAAGACAGACGCACGATCAAGCCAGGACTAGACGCTTGAGAAAATCAATCCACCAAAGCTCTCAGATTTATTTCCTCGGCGATGTAGCCGATGCCTTAAACCGTGTAGAGAGAGAGACTTCTCTAGAAGAGTCGCAGCGACTTTGCTTCACAACATCCTGCAGAAGCCCAGCCAGTCAGTTATGTTTGATTTGATTGCTTGAACCACTGGGCTGAGTATAGCACATGGCAGTTGTGTAAATTTCTAACTTGAAAACAGAAATCCTATTTAAATTGTTCAAAATGTTCTGTCCATTTGTGTCTGAATAAAGACAGAAATTGTTTCTTGCGCTATCATAGTACGTAAGATGTTAGGCCGGCTGGTTCAAGAACCTTTCAAGATATAATATCAACAGCACATTTATATTTTGTTATATTTCATTTTCATTCAAAGTTGTGTTTTATCTATGGTTTTGTTATTCAATTATATTTAGTGACCATATTCCCGACATGACAGATATGGCATATATTTTTCTCGTGTTTTGATCCCCACATGGCATATTTGTCATACTTCAAAAAATGATATCAAAATATGTCTTTTCAAGATGAAAACCATGTTTATCATGAACTTACTTCTATTTCTGAAGTTTTTTTTTAGTTTAAAATATTTTTTGTTTTAAAAAAAGCCCTGGGCACTAGAGGGTTAACAATTCTATTGTTTAAAAGATAAGTTACTGTTGCGGTGGTCGAAGATGGTGGGGGGATTCGAAACCTTTCCCTTCATGGCTTGAAAATATAATGCTGTTGCTGAAAGCGTTGAATACGATGAATCGAGAATAAAAACCGCGAGAAATGGTGGAAAAGAAGATTAAGCAAAAGGCATCGATCGGCGAAGTAACTGTTGTCCTCTTGTGGGCGTCTGGGTGGGCCGGGCTGCCACGGCTAATTAATCTGATTAACGGTAGTAGATCTCTCGGGCTCTCCCTCGTCCACCAGAAAATATGGGTGGCTGTCAAGTGAACCTCACTGTTGGCGAAGGGGCTGAAGACCTAGAGGACCAGTCTATTATGTAGTCTAATATCCCTAGGTGTGCACTAAACCGAATTAGTGTTATTGTCGGGGAACAATGCGGTCTGCAGAAAAGGATTTTATGGCTTTGTTGTAGACGAGGCGGGAAAAGTGTTCAGACATGTGTCTGTAGTCAAAAGAACAGACGCTTCTAGGAATGCTTTTGTATTCTTTTTCTTAATATTTCTTCTTGAAATGAGCTCGTACGATCTGTTATTATGACCCGTACCACGTAACCTGATAAAGGTATAGTATATGCATAACGATGGAGACGATGTTGGAATTAGTTCCACAGATCAGTCTGAATGGTGATTTGGATAATGCCGTGAGTTACGATGTTCATGGCACTCTTCCATATACTTTTTGTGAATAGGTAATACCCTTTTTCATCAGCATATAAAAAAACGCAAATATGCGGGTAAAGTATAAAGAGTTGTGATCTCCAAATCAGTCCAACTTTGGTGGTAGACGGTATGATGGTCATAGCAAAGAATAGTCTGCTGCTGTTGCTGTTACTAATGACGATGGGGATAGCGATGTCTGAAACGACAATGATAATTATGAGAACGGTTACATTATATAATATACACCCACATGGAAATTTTGGGTAAAACATATCAAATACAACAATAATAATTGCATAAAACAATGAAAACAGAAACAGAAACCATTAGCCTCTCTCCTACCACTCTCTCTCTCTCTTTCTTTCTCTCTCTCTCTCGCTCGCTCTCTGTCAATACAAACTTAGTATTATTTTAGTAAATCAGATAAAAGTTAAGAAAGGCAAATGAGAAAAGTGGTATTAGGAGAGTGTCGCCAGTGATAAAACGGAGAAAACGTTTGCTTTTAACAGTCTCAATGCCAGAATAAGTGTATTGAAAAAGCGCTAAGGGACATTAACATGAGAGGTGTAGATGGCATTTTGATTCGCGTTAGTTTTTCAACTTTTTGTCTCTTTTTGTTATATCCTACTCATAACATAGTCTGATTAGTGAAGATAATTGTATTTTTTCTAGCCATTGATGATGATATTCAGCAATACTTTGTGAGACCACGATAATAGACAATACAACGTTAAAGTCTACTTCAGATATTATTAATTTTGCGCAATGGGTAGTACTGAACTTTGAAAAAAGAAACCAAAATCTAATTCGCGTATATTTTACAAAATGTTGCAATGTATTTGAAACAGGTTCTTAATTTTTTTTTTCTTTGGGCATTACGAGATTAATGTGGAGATAGATTTCTTTTGGTGGTTGGTCTCCTAAACCCATACATAAGTTACTAGAATAATAGATGGACGTGTGTGAATGTACCAGTTTTCATGTGTTACCCTTTCACATTATATTGACATGGACCTAACATTTATGGAACAAAGAAATCGCATCAGGATTTGATCACGGTTACTCTTATATTTGAAGAGAGTGACAATAATATTGGAATTAGAAAATTGGTTTTGGGCAAGAACATTTAACTAAAGTTTGATGAATTTCGTAGCTTGCGGCGTTCATTTTTGGCGTTTCCTATTGGCTTCGGAGTTTCGAATGTTGAATAATTATTAATGATCGCAATTTATCTCTACCGCTTTATCCGCCTTGCCCCATTTGCTCCCTTGATTCTCTCCATTAAAGATACTTCACTTTAGATGTCCCTCCAGTTGTTCAAACATCTGCAATTATCGCTCTTTCATCGTTTTGTCCATAAACGTTTCACCAATAGCTCATTAATCTTTCATAACTTAATCTTGATTATTTTCTGTGTGTCAATAGTTACAATGTGCAGTGTGGGGTTTTTAACGCTTTAACGTGGATCGGGAGAGCAATCGAAAGTGATCAATCAAAAAAACACTTGATAATCTAGATCCTTTTTCAAAGAGAGTAGAAACATGTAAGCCTGTAGACTGCTATGTCTGCATTTAGCTCATGTGTATGTTTTTCTTTCATTTGGCCTTTCTCTTTGATTTTAATTGATATTTCTGGAGTATCGCTCGTTTAAGTTTGTGTTCCTCTTTCTCAATGTTTTCAAAACTCTAATCATGTCTCTATTTTATTGTATTTTTGTATCCTATAAATTAAATTACTTGTCCTTCCTCTACTCTTCCTTTTTTACATTTCTTTCACCTTTGTTATTATACATTATTAACACCTTTGAACCGTGTTTATGTATCGTAGAGCACTCAATGCTGACAGCCCGCATCTTAAATGTACAGCGCAGGGTTTATGATTTTTGGATCTGAATTTTTGGACATTATAAAACAAAACGACACCTTGTTTACAAACATTGGTTTTATTTCTAGTTAGATTGCGCTGATACTGTTTCATTTCTAGTTTTCACTTTTCCCTCACCCTTGCCCTTAACCAGGCGTGAATTCTTTCCGTAACTTTAAACAATAATTCATGGATCATAATTTTACAACAAAGTTGTATAAACATTTTAATTTTATGGATATATAGCAATAATTTTTTGTTCAAATTCAAGGTTTACGCAAATTTGTGGGAACTAACAAAAAATAACATTAGAAACCATTGTCTGTTGAGAGTAAAACTAGGAGCAAAGCACGGGGTGGCCGCTTCCAGGTGACGAGCACGTTATAAATCATTCATAGGTCGGAGCCAGTCCGTGACACTCGGCCCGGTCGGGAGCCAGTGCGCGCTGCCTAATTTCTTGCTAGCTTTCTCTCCCTCCTGACAATGTCCCATGGTCGGATCGGCCTCGACCGCGGATATGACAAATAATTATGGCGAAAAAGGCTATGTAAAAGGTTTATGGGGAGAAAGAAAAAATTCACCTCGTAAAGGTAATTATAAAGTGTGATATTTCTACTGCTGAGTACCCATAAAATATTCGCTACTGAATATTGGTAGGGAAGGATTCGTCAACTTATTTTTATAGCAATGAGGAAAACCATTGCTTGAAAACTGTGCATAAGCAGAATGAGTTCAAGTAAAACAAATTGCGTAAAATCGTTTTTCCATAAGCATAGAGATCATTCTTCAAAAATTATCAGGGTGCAGAAAAAAATAATATCATTATTCGATTTCTGCAAGACACTCTCTAACATTCTACAATTAATAATCAACGTTTATATAGACAAAGTTACTATCAAATGAGGCGGGGAAAGTAGAATTAGTAGACGTCCTAAATGAATCTTGCTAATAATAATAATGCTATAATATACTTTCATTTTGATTCTAAGATCGCAGCATAGGCAGCTTAGATCTTCAGCTGATAAAACTATCCTTGTTGTACCACATAGAAACTATAAATCAACAGGTCAGCCATCTTTTTACCATATCGGTCCAAAAGTATGGAACAGCCTTCCCAAAAACATTAGGGAAGCACCTTTCTTGGAAATTTTCAAATGCATGCTTAAGTTCTACCTTTTTGGCGGTTGAAATTGAACGGTGAAACTTGTAAATACCTATAATGATTGCTTGTGGCTTTTGAATATAATATTGTATTGTGTCAACATTATATGATTATTCTTCTATTGTACATGTGATAATGGAAATTGTTAAGCGCACTGAGCATGATTGTTCATGGAAGTGCGCTATATAAATGCAGTATATTATTATAATCAGCTGAAGATCTAAGCTGCCTAACAGTACCTGCTCATTATGCATGATATAATATACTTTCATTTTGATTCTAAGATCGCAGAAAGTCTGTTGTATGAGGGAAGGAGCGTGAAGTGTCACGTAATAATTATTATATATGGCAGATAAAGGCACTACAGGATGCAGTTTATTTTCACATTCGAGATGCTGAGCTTGATCGGTCCAGAATATCAAATCTTAATCGACGAGTACATCAATTTATAAATTGCATTTCGCAATCTTGTTAATCTGTTTTTATTTATCTTTTAGAAATTAACATTAAATCCCTAATTACATCAATACAGCTTTTCATAGACAAATCAAATACTTAGATATAAACTGGATGTTGAAATTCAGTTTTTAATAAAGTGGGAAAGTAAACACATAAAAAGTCCTCGATCCATGATAAAAGAGAGATGTCATTTCTTCACTTTCCTCCGCATTTAAATAGTGTGAATAAAGCACACTCATTATATTAAAACTTCGACATTTTCTATTTATGATGCAGTTAACTACAGTAAGAAAGATGAAATTTAATCATCATTACTAGGTATGTAATTATATTTTAAATCATGTAGCTACGAATCGCACCATTCCAAGTATAGTCCATAGTCTCGTGATAAGCTTTGAAAAAATATTAAAACAGAGTTGCGATCTACGAAATTCAATTTCACATTGATCGATTCCTACCATCTAGAAATTACGGTTTGAAAATTTATATGTTTATAATATAAAAAATTGTTGAAGGGGACCGAGTCTCATGATAAGCTGTCGAAAAGATATTAAAACAAAGTTGCAAACTACACAATTGAATTTTACATTGATTGATTCCTACCATCTAGAAATAACGTTTTAAAAATCCAAAGGTTTATAATATAAAAAATTGTAGAAGTAGTTGAGTTGAGTTGAGTTGGTTTTAACGTCTAACATCAGCACTATATATGCTATATTGGGCGGGCCCCAAGATGAACGTCTGACAATTGTATATGCTGCCACACACGAGACAGGGCGGGGATACCATGACTCTTATCTCAGCCGGTCACATTATACTGACACCGACCCAACCAGTAAGGAACGCCACGACAAGGATTCGAACTCGGGACCTTTTGCGTCGAAAGCCGATGTTCTACCCCTGAGCCACCGCGCTCCCCTTGTAGAAGGATACCGAGTCACATTAACGACACTCTGAAAAACCTTGAAAGTCTTACCTCCTTTACAACGTGGCATAAAATACCATTTTATCCAAATAAATAAACTACTTCCTTTAACTACGCCACCAATGTTTATTCACTCTAACTCATCAATTCGTCGATTTAAACGTGGTCCCAATAATGTGGTTTTAGTAAAAAAAAATTAGAAAAAATTAAAAATAAAAGTCTGAGCACTTTACCAAAATTCACAACACTGTAGCAGTATTACATTTTCACCACTAGACGTTACATTGATTAATGCTTCTTAATTATTCACTTAATCCTTTTATCACCCTTCCTCTACACCATTCCCTATCTCTCAGTCTCTCTCGCTCTCGCTCTCGCTCTTTTTTCTTTCTTAGTATCTTATTATAAAATATTCTCAGTTTAGCTCTTCCAAAGAGTATTTTTCACCAAATTTCTCCGACTCGACTTCATCTAACACCATGTTATTCTAATTTTAAATTTGCTGAAATTGTATTTCATATTCCACCAAACATAACCCTGATTCCTAAAACTGTTCTTTATCAATTCTTTTTCTTGGAAATCCAATTAAGCGAGGGCGTTTTTACCTTCATATTTACATTTCTTTCTCTAAATCTCCCTGTCTCTATACCTCTCTCTCGTTCTCTCTCTCTCTCTCTCTCCCTCTCTCTCTCTATGAACTACTTTTTGTTTGTATGCTCTATTCATCTTAAATTCAGCTGGCATTTTTAAGGTTTTCTTTCACCAAATACCAGTTTCTTTCTGTCTACCTTGTTCGTTATCACCCGTACAAGCCCACATCCTTTTCTCACTTTAGTTTTCTGACTCTTGACTTTATTCAAATTGACCCTTTTGCCCACCGTAAGACTCGCCCATTTCTCTGTCTCTGTCTATGTCTCTCTCTTTCTTTCTTTCTCACCCTTTCATTTTTTATGCTACTGTTTCCTTGTAACTCAGCCCCTCTCTCTCTTGTATTTTTCTTCAGCTTTCCTCTTAACTCGCTGTATTTTAATAGCATGGTATTTAAAAAGTTTCTTTCAGAGAGTGCACCTATTATAATTATTGTAGAATTGCTTTTTTTCACCCACTTTTTACGAGTTTCATTAAGGAACTAATTTGTATCTCTTTATTTCAATACCTTTTCATTTGATTTAAGCAATTCTATACCATCTTTATGTGTTTTATTTTAGTACGATAATAATCTCTCGCCCCCCCCTTTCTCTCTCTCTCTCTCTCTCTCTCTCTCTCTCTCTTTCTCTTTATCTCTCTCCGATCTCACCTAATCTTCACCTAATTAACAATCTCTATCTCTATCTTTGATTTATTTTCACTGTATAAAGACGATCCTAAGCCATTTTATATTTCATGACCTTCAGTAAGAGAGTATTGTGTCTATGTTTTCATCTGTCTGGTGGGTGTGTGTGTCTATTCCCTCTCTCTCTCATTTCACCTCTCAGTTTCAGCCCCTCTCAGTCTCCCTACCCCAATCTCTATCTTTTCCTTGCTCGCCTTTTATAACCTTCAATCTGAAAATGGTTTCCATTCCTGTTTCCAGTTTGTTTCTGTCCCTATCTACAAGACTGTCTGCAGGGCTTTATCACTATCTCTCCCTCTCTCTCTCTCTCACCCTGTCCCTCTGTCACTCTTTAAAATCTTTCTTTCTGTCCACTGCTTGTGTGTGTGTATGTCTGTCCTTAGGTATATCTGTTTCTCTCGAATTTATCTCATTATCCAATCACTCAAACTACCCGATCTTTAGTCAGAGAATACTCTCTGTCTCTGTCTTTGATTCATGTTACTGTATTTCATCTTTTTATTTTGACAATCTACAACCATCTCACTCTTCATTTCTCGTCGTCTCCTCTCACTCCCTCCTTTTCTCTCTCACTCTCCCTCTCTCTCTGTCCCTCTTTCTATCCCTCCTCTCCCTCGCTCTATTCCTTTTCTCTCTCTGTCTCTCTCTCTATCTATCTACCTCCCTCCATCCCTCCTTTCTCTCCATTCCTCTCCTCTCTCTGTTTCCATCCCGCCTCTCTCCCTCCTCAGACAAGTCTCTAGGCTGTATATGTTGTGCTGACACTACCAGCGCTTCCCTCCCTGCTCTCGCCCGCGCGACACTCGTACATCAGTGTGAAAAGCGGGCTAACTCTTCAACGCCCGGTTGTCCCCGATGCCCGTTGGAATGCACGCATTTCGGAGATGGCTACTGTGAAAATTGAATTACCTCCACGGAGAGCGTTCCCTATCTCCGATTTTAGACTTGTTTGTAGAGTTTTAAAATATAATGAGTGTTATTAAAACATGCAACCTTATACAGTTGCAAATGGAGACAACTGACTCGCATGAGATTGAATATGTTTTATTATGTGGTCCAAAAACACATTGAATAAGACTGACGTATGAAGGATTTGTTTTGCAAACTTAAAATATTGATAATGATGCAATGGAGTTAGCTACCATTTACGAAAGATGCTAATATTCATTGCGCAAAAATAACAAAAATGGATTGCCTTCTTGATGAAAATTGCTAGTGAAAGGGATAATCTACACTTCAAACTTCGTTTTTGAGGGAAAAATAATAATGTTCCATCTCTAAAATAAGAGTGAAATAATGATAATAAGAAGTGAGGAGTAGGCTCGAGCACCCAATCAGAATTCTTGCCAGTGATAGTATTATCTTCTGCCTGGACGTATCTTTTCTTTATATTGTCCAATTGCTCGATGATGAGACCTGGCCATTAAGGTAAGAGAACAAAATCTACTTTAATATTTGGATGCTTGATATATAAATTTTTTTTAGCTATAAACAATTCGGTTTATCAGATTTAAACAATTGTAATTTTTTTCAATTTTTTAAATGTATTTGATTAGACGTTTCGTAAATAATTGAATTCGCAAATAGTTTGTATAATAATCTACCCTTGTATTGAAAGTGGTTGAGATTATTAAAATATATAGTTTCGGAACTTTCTGTTAGACAAAGTGATTAAAGGGTGTAAGATAGTTGTGCTACGTATGTCTTAAGTTTATAATTGGTTGAAAAGTTCATTATGGCTGTTACGGGGAATGTTTTAGCTCTAAGATCAATAAAAGCAATGTCTGTTTTTATTGCTGTTGTTATTGTTGTTGTTGTTGTTGTTGTTGTTGTTGTTGTGTTATTGTATTTCAAGTAAAAGCTAGATTTATTGAGATGTTTTTTTATTTTTATTATTCTGAGATAGAGAGAGGAAGAGAGATGAAGAGAGAGAGAGTTAAAATGAGAAACATACATACATTCAAATAGAGACATAGACAGTAAGAGTGACAGAGACAGGGGCGCAGAGATAGCGCAGATAGAAAGACAGAGAGGAAGAGAGAGATAGAGAGAGAGAGGGGGGAGAATAGTGTGTGGAATGGATTGAAATAGATTAATTTTACAGATATTCTACAATTTTATTGTGAAATTATTAATACTAACAATGAGATTCGTCGTCAAGTATTCTTTTACTCGTCTTAAAAGTTTTTGAAAAAAGCATTCATTTGATTATAACTAATTTGCGATAACATACGAGATATAAAAAAATGAAGGAACAATTGGGCAAATTTTCGTTTCTCTCACACTTATTTTAATCTTGTACTATTTCAAGAAATTCTTCCTTCGCTGATATGCCATAAATCAATCCGTTCGATCTTTTTTTGTAAGGGTCTACCATCTTCATCTAGGTGAAATGTTTTTAGTTCTCTAATTCTATGGCTGGGATTCACCGTCCTTTGGAGTTTTATACTCTCTCTCTCTCTCTCTCTCTCTCTCTCTCTCTCTCTCTCTCTC
>RQTK01000032.1:706179-756217 GCA_003991915.1 Elysia chlorotica | reverse complement strand
TTGCAATAATACTTATCATAATTACTTAACTGCGCACAAAAGTCTTTATGAGATAAATTATTGTACACTTTCGCATTTTTTTCTATTGTTTTACGCAGATCTAAACATGTGACACTACTTAAATACACGTTTTGGTATTCATTGGGGTTGTTTTTGTTTGATAGTGGCGATGCTTCAGACATCGAACCCACATTGCTTAGTTAGTGCTCTGGAGGTGCGAGCAGGAGATGGCTGGTTCCGATCTCGGTCGTGTCCGATAATATTCTCCTGAAAACCTAGGAGACAAAAACAAAGCAGAGTTTTGTTTCATGTTTTTTATGTACCTTGAACCTATGTGTTTTCCTTAAATTAATATTGAACACAAAATGAAATGTGAAAAGTTTTCAGAAAAAAACTACAATAGAGTAAGGGAAGAGCGGGACGTGCATCTAATTTATACGTTACAAAAATACATTGAAATAAAGACAGGATTAGGGAGATGAAGACTGTCATAAAATTGAACAAAACTTGATGCTCTCGAAATAACAGAGAAATACAAAAGAGCAGGGTTTACCAAAAGAAACACATACACATAACGTAAATGCAGAAGTCTACATAAATCAATCAATACATTGGTTTTGTAGTCTGGCCGAGGGCATTAATCATTATCCTTTTTGCTTCTGACGCAAGAGCTCTAACGATCGACTAAATTGTCACTCCTCTTCTGGTTTCTCATTGTTGTTGATCCTTAGTTTAAGTCTGACGCATTTACAATTTTGTTTACTTTTAAAAGCTCACATTCTGACATTATGCTGTAAATAGCGAGCAATGTGTCATTATAAATTTAACAAAATAATACGCAGCAAAAAAAAAACAACTTTTAATTGAAATAATTATAGACTATAAAGAAACTATTCAAAAAGCATTGGAGGGTGAACAGTAAACACTGGTGATTGGCAGGAGAGTAATACAAATGAATAGATGAAATAAATCATAAAAAAGAGAGAGAAATATAAAAGTTCCTATCACACATGTAAACAAGTTAAATCTTATTATCGATAAAAAGACGAATGTTGAGGGGAAAAATAGTACTATGGCACAGAAACGACTACCTACCATTTCAAAATTGCGTAAATGATGATATTAAAAAAGAAGGGAATTGATGATCCGAAGCTGTGATAAGAAACCCGCACCTACCTCTTGGTGTCTCTTGTGACTTTAAGTTTGAAGAAAATTGAGTGCCTTTCTAGTTCTACGTGTTTAATGTAGGGGCATGCTGATCTTAACAATCGTGCTGCTTTTGTTGAAGCAAAAAAGTCATGAAAATTTGAAAAGTGTCGGGAAGGCTATTATATTGTCCCACCTAGATGGAGCTAGTTTTTTTAATACCAAGGACATACATATTCACTATATTACTCCACAATCCTTAGCTCTTGGAGCTAAAGCGTCTGACGTGATATTCCATGTCTTAAAGTTCCGGGTTCGAATGCCACACAAATAGATGGTAAAATAAATGCTTCATTATTCTTTAGTCGACTAGAAAGAAGCCATTTGGTTTACATAACTCGTTTGTTTGTATTTTTCTTCGAATTTCTTTTCACTTTCCTTGTTTTTGTCTTTCCTTTTCTCAGCCCATTCATTGCCCCCAGTCTCGGTAATACATTTTAAAAAGTTTCTTCGTTTTAAAACCTTATCAGTGACCAAAGTACATGAGCACTATTACTACTACTAGGAATGTTTTGTACCATATCCTGAATTAAACTCCCGGCAAAAGCTTTTGGCTGCTATCAATTTTATACAGCCTTTCAAATCCTCCCCCAAGGACCTCATTGTTTCCTGTTTTCTCAGCTTATATCGTTCCATTACGGTTATGACTTCCTCCTCTGAGCTTTCCACGATGGCAAAATAATGCTAGTAGAAATGGACATTGAAGGGAGGGACCCATTAGAACGCTTCTCTCACCATTGCGCAAATTCAAATTTTCATAATGAACATTGCTAGCATAGCGGCTGTTTACAAGGCGGAATGTTCATGAAGAGAGACATCACATCTTAAAAAGAGAAGAACATTCGGATAACAGTTTTATTAATCTCTCAACATTTTATTTATCATTGTCCACCAGTTCAACAATGCAGGTTTTTGTAACTATTTCCCAATGTCCTTGCGGTACACATTTTACTTTATGACTTAGAGTTGAAAAAGAAAAATTCAAATTTTCAAAGGTACGCAGTGCTAAAAAATGGACACAAGAAATGATAACAAACGTGTATAGCACATAGTATGAAAGAGCAGTGTCGTAAACTATGTCCTAAAACTTTATATCACCTAAAGGAAAATGAACTATGCATCAACGAATTAGGACATGATTGCGTCTCGAACATAACAAATATATAACCCTGTTGTAAAAAGGGAGTAGAGAGTAACTCTACTCTGGCAAAGGTATAAATATTATATGAGAAGCGCTGAAAAACATAAAAGTGCTACCGTTGATAACAAACTAAATGCAAGCTTCTTGACTATGCATAAGACTGGTATTGGCAAAAGATTACAAGTGGAGATGAAATGATCAAGCGGGGCATGACTCTGGCCATAAATTGTGCGGCTTTTACAAACAAGCTTTTATAGACTTTTCCGAGAGGATGATGTACTCTAACATCGGAGTCACTAAATGAAACATCAATTTTAAGCGAAATGCAACTAGATTTATCATCAGAATAGACTTCTGTAAACTGCAAAAACTGGGGTTTTTACAGCAGTAAATTTTGCTCGTGAAGCTTTCATTTGACTAACATAAATCAAAAGAGGGATATCATTCTACGAAAAATATTTTTCCCTTCTACTTTGAGATTTTTTTATATAGTCGTTCATCTTAAGAAATAATCTCTTGCAGCGACGCTTAAAATTATTTTCAGCTAGGCACAAATCATACACCTCGCACCTTCTAAGTAATAATACGCTTGTATGATTCTAAGCGAAAAGGAATTATTTTGTATTACGTTGTTGATATTTCCAGATTGAATTAAAACAACATAATTAAATATTAACGCTGACAACTCATATTATCCCTACACCCACAATCCTGAGCGTTCAAAATTTTTTCTTTAAAGTTTGAAAACAACAGGATTATGTTTTGTTTTTATCTGGCTATCCTATCCACATCACATACTAACGTCGTCAGTTATAGTCTAAACTAAAAATGACAAACGCTGACCCTGACAATGGCCTGTACCAGTTACGCGGGATGGTAGAGAGACTAAACACAAGCTGAAAACTTCCAACGTTGAATCTCACCTTCCCCAGACGGAATGGCCGTGATGTACAATACATAGACAGGCTTACGCAGTTCCACATCCCCACTTTACCTGACAGTCTTCTGAATTGATCTAACGATTTTCAAAAATGTGTCTCATGATAAAAAAAATTATGTTTTCACAAAAGATAAAGACTAGAAACTAACGTGCATTGCGAAATATTTTTACTGTGATACTCAATATTCAAAGAATAATTCTGTCCATGTCTATATGAGAGTCTATGCATTCGAACAGACCCGAGAATCTTTATATTTGTGTAAACATAATTAAAGCTGGGTCCGACATAATTTTACGAAGAAGCGAATTATAGAAATAAATAAAACGTTAAATATATAGAACAAACGGTAGATAAAGCATTGGTTATGTAATATTTATCTTATAAACCTTATATTAATGGTTATTATTAAGGTTTAATGTTTAAATTTTAACCGATAATATTACATGTGGGGAAACTGTATTTATGATTATGGGCGAGTATGCTGGACCCATTCACTCTATTTAATTACCCTTGGGTCTCTATAAATTGATCAAGCAGAGAAGAAATAGAACAAAATGGTTAAGCGAATCCTCCTGTTTGATTTTCTGCCAAGTGTCTAGGAGGATAACCCCGAGAGAACGGCTGCCTGGATATGGCTTTATTTGATTAGTGCAACTGTTACGACATGTGAACCGTTTTTTGTATCGGTGGGCGGTTGGTTAGATATGGCCACTTCGATTATGTTTATTCCTTTACCACATCTACATCACGTTTATCGCGCAAATATTACACTTTTGGAATTCCTAAACACTCCGAGTAATCATATACGTTTATTATATCAAAGCACAGATGGGTTCATGATATAACGTCATTTTTATAGCGTTTGTTTATTCTTCCTATGTATGATTTACCATCTTTAAATTAGCAGCGTGTGCCAAGTACACACATAGTATTAGTTACAAGCGACCTCTCATAGTTACACCGTTCAAACGTCTATCCAGTATCAAGAAAGATCGCATAGGGCAACTGGACCTTCAAGCGGGATACTCTGGACTTGATCGATTGGAATCAGTGGGAGTCAAGGTTTTGTACGCAGGATTCGAACCCCCGACTCCCTGCATCGGAGTGCGAAGTCTTAATTCCAGCACATCCATCCTCCTTAAAGACGAGTTACTTGCGAATATTTTGTTTCGATAACCAGAGGTGCAATATACATGAAGGCAAAATAAAAACTTGCCACAGTTACAAACACTGCCAAAGGCGAGACCACCGTCTCTGAATCCAGTGCACTTCATATAAGGCGCTAAGTCAAAAGACAGAAGTTTGATCAAGACAACAAACCAAAGCAAATGCTTACTAGAAGGGTGTGGCGACTCAAAAGTTTTAGCAGACCTTTCAGAATGGGACAGCCACCCCAGTATAATTAAAGACACGAGAGTAAGACCTGGTTATGTGCTTCGACGCAACAGCTAATCATGGTGGATCTAACAATTCCAAACGAAAGCAGAATGGAAGAGGTGCACATCTAAAGGACAGAAGAGATAAATATCTGAGCTCAACCGAAGAGATGCGATATGGCGACTACAAAGCTGCGGTGATGCCCATCGGGATTTGTGCCAGTTGGGTTCATAGGGTCATCAGCCTACTACTTTCTGACTTAGCTCTTAATATATGGCAACAAAGGAGCAAACGCTGTCAAACTACTGGCCAAGATATAGCCAGATTACAGTTCCCGATGGATCTGGTGCAGGAGAATCGATGCGGCGTTACATAACAATTAAACTTTAACTATCGGGAGCTAGGGTTGGCGAAATGGTAAAGTGCTTGGATTAGCAACCCAACAAAGTCGATGTGGGTTCGAATCCTGCGCGGTGCAAAAAATCCAAAGAGATGACAGGCTTGGAGTCATGATCTGGGTATGGTACGATCCCCTAAGAGAGTCGGGAGTTTAAAACCGAAACACTTGCGATAAATGGGGTTTCTTCGCTTATTGTCTATCTCTCCGGTGGGTTTCTAAAAAACACAGTATTGCACTGTGAATCGAGAACTAAGGCTGTAAGACAGTTTTTTTAAAGATGTTGTTTAAAAATTAGAAAGATTAAGGGCACCGTACTTTATATACCCGTCACCATAAACGAAAAATGTGGAAAAATCAACTGCTTCTATCATATTCGTCCAGAGTTTCAATTCGAGTCTACTCATTTCCAGCTCAATGCTCTGCCCAGTAAGGTGTAGAGCTGCATTTTTTTTTAAACTATGATAACTATTTTCATGTATTAACATTGCTACTAAATGTGTATGTGTCAATCATTTGAAAATTCTAGGATCCATAACTACATAACTGTATTTATTATAATTATGACTAAATAAAATAATATATTCCTCGCTTTAGTTTTTTAGTCTCTGTAACAACCAGACTGGGTTTTTTTTTCGGGGTTTTGTTTGGGTCAAAATATTTTTTGTCTTTTCAAATATTCGTATTGGTCAAATCTGTTACTGTTTAATTGGTGTTAATTACATGGAATATATGGAATACAACATTTGTTTTACAAATGTACATTTCAGAATGTGAGTATTAAAAAGATAGAACAATAGATTGAAAAAAAGGCATAATTGAATATAACGTGTGCGTGCCAAATTTCTGCATAGACCAACTCTTTTGTTGAACCAGTGCGATCTAAGGCTATTTTACTTTTATCATAATTTATGTATGCTAAGCTTGGGATTATTTTAGGTAGTACTGGAAGTTGTTTTTGAAAATCGATACAGCAAGATATAGCGTAAGAACCAAGATAGTAGACTTTTCAACAAGGCAGGTTTAACTTGAGACGAATGATCAAACACCCAGACGTGAGAAAGTATTCTGGAAGTTCTTACAATTTTAATGTGAATCAAAGTTAAATCTCTAAAGAAAACAAATTTCGGGAGATGGCTTCAAAATGATTCAACTGAGTTTTCTATAAGCTTCTTCATATATAAAAGATGAACAAGCAAACACAGGGCTAAGAAGAAAGAAAGAGAGAGAGAGAGAGAGAGAGAGAGAGAAACAGAGAGAGAAACAGACAGACAGACAAACAGACAGACAGACAGCCAGACAGACAGAGACAGAGAGATAGCGAAATAGAGAGACAAAGACAGAGAGATATAGAGGAGTATTATCTGAGGCCGGTTCAATTAAAATATTCAAAATTATTCCGTATTTTTAAGTTCTTCGCTTTTTTGCTTTCATGAAAATTTGTTGTTGTTTTTTAGAGATATGTTAAGATATCGTATTTATTTAGAAACAACAAATAGAAAAATGCACTGAAATATACTTATTTCTTTTAAATGTATTGAGTTCATCGACATTTGGTTCTGGTCCAATTTAACAGTACCTGGCCGACAACATTTAGCTGGCTCTATTTGCATAAACTCCGTATGCTCGCTTCTTCCTGATAACTCCCAACCAGCCTGGATGGCTCTACCATTTTGCCCAGATCAATATCTGCAAGTATTTTTGTGGACGAGCAAATACAAAGGAAATTGTTTTCCCTCTTAAGGAACACCGTGAAATTATAGAAAAGTATTCATGATAATTACGACAATTTCCCCAGTGCGCCAACTATCTTGCCCTAGCATCTTCACTTTCTGGAGAAAGATATTCAGATAGAACTGGAGTAGTGGTTGAAGCCATGTTTAACCAAGCATTGGTATTGCTGAGCTCTAATCCTATTCTTCTTGGAGAATTCCTTTTTTATAAAGTCGAACGGCTTCTGCAATTTTTTTTAACATCAAGAATTTTTTTTTCACTTAATCAGAACTTTTCGACCATATATTCCTTTCATTTCAACCTTTTTGTTTAAAATAATCTTTCTATGTCATTTTTCTATTTTTCTTTCATATTTATCATCATCGCCATCATCATCATCTCCTTCATCATCATCATCATCATCATTTTCATTTTCATTTTAATTATCGTCATCATTATTTTCTTCATCAGCGGCAACAACATAAATATAGTTCTCTTTTTCTTTTTTCTACTTTGCCTCCTCTTTTGTTGTTGTTACTGTTTTGTTAATCAATTTTATCATTTGCTGAACTTTTATAATAATTGATAAACCCACCACGAATTACAACAAAACATTAAATTGCGCAATATCCCATATGTATTCTTTAAAATGAGTTTACTTAATATTCCTGGTTTGCTTTTTTTTAAAGACTGAGAGTCACAGCAAAGAAAGAAGAAGACTTAACAACACAAAACTTTTAGGCTGTAAAGTACTCAGATCGCTGTGAATAGCGGATTTGACACCCGGTCCTTTAATGAAAGAGTCCGATGCAATCTCGCACATCCCTCAATGGAAAGAAAAGCATCCTTAAAACAGTTAACATCCCCTCTTGTCTTTACCGGGTTTGTTTCAGGGAAGTCTAAAATGTCAAGAAGTCGAGAATGTTACCGGTAATAACTGTCTGGGTAGAAACTTTACCCAAAGTGGTAATTTGCTTTTGATCTTATTCCTTGATATTTTGTTCATGCTCAATATTGCAAACAAGCAGATATACGAAACCTGCTTCTTTGTTGACTAACTTTAAGGAAGACTGACGTTGACGGTTATAAAACGACAGTGAATTGCCCCCCAAAAAAAATTTTTCTAACGAACGCCTTTGGAAGCAAAGAATCATAACGATAAAAGGGTTTACTAAACGCTTTTAACTTATTTCCGAAAGCATGCCTCTTTTATATGAATATGTTTAGAAGAGCTAAGATTTTATTTTATTCATGCTTTAGTTATCAAAACATGTTGCAAAGTTTCTTTACGTTATGATTATACATGTATCAGAATAATTCAAGAACTCACATTGCATTTTTAAACCATCCTAGACGGACAAACGTTTTGCATTTGGATCTCTACGATAATATGCCTTTTGCAAAGAATATAGGTATCACGAGTATCAAACTTTAAAAATGTCTGATTAATGCTTTCCCGTAAAAACATCTACGAAACACAAATGTCCTTGATTTGGTGATCTCTGAACAAAACATATTGATTCAATACTCCTTCTTTAATGTAAAACAAAGTTTATTCACAACTTAATTTTAAGATTCTAAAATTCGGAATGCTAATTCACGTCATCCACTTGATAGAGCAATATAAAACAATTTCCCAAATTTTAAGGACTTTTTAGAGCGTGTATTTTTGCTTATAAAACAGCACACACCTCAACTCGAGTCGAGCAGCTGGCATCAGCTGCTCTCTTGTATGCATCAGTGCAGAGCTGAAGATCTTTGAGACACAATGTTACCAGCGTTTACCCCTGTTGCCATATGCACTTTGTGCTTTTATGAAGGCTCGCTGTAAAACTCAGCTTTTGGGGGACTTGTTTTCATGTGCATGATTGTCTTACAAGAATAAAAGAAAAAAAACATGTTTTACTTTAATATGAGCTGCCACTTCCGAAGATTTAAAATCGGAATTGCACATGGTAGCTCCAATCGCACTTGCCTGAGGAGTAGGGATGTCTGTGGTTAAATGTGATGGTAGTACGTCTTAGACTCAACAGATTTAACGTCCCTTGACACCGTTCAAAGATTACTCTTAGGATAAAATTTGTTAGAGGATATGAACCTTTTGTAATCCTTGTGTGCACCAAATACCTCAAGTTCTTTCTTTAACTCCTAACTTCAGCTCGTCAGACTGCCATATGTAAAGTTGCGATGGGACTTTCTTGTCTTAAGGTATTTGGCCCTGCGTGTCGGATTGTATACTGTATTTTTGTGGATTTTTTTTTACTGTAGGGAGAATTTTTTTTTTTAAGGAATTCAATTTAAAATTTACAACTCTTTCAACAAATTTACACTTTTTAATTAATTTTTTTTAATTGCCGGATAAATAAAGATTTAATAGAAATGGGTGAATGGGTACTTCATAAGCAAAGTTCATTTCACCGTCGAACCAGTTTTCTTTTTAGATCCGTAAACTTCGTGTTACAATAAAGCATCTTCTGTCAATTCTTTTCCCCTAAACCTTACCACATTCTGGCTTTTATTGTTGGTGGGTTTTTTTTGTTTTTTTTTTTTTATTCTTTTTTTTTTTTTTGGGAGGTGGTGCGTTTTTTCTTTTGTTCCTTACAAGAACATGACCTTTTTATCAAAAAAGCTGTCTGATAGTTTGTAATACCCCGGATCTAAGAATTTTTTTTTCATTTGGGACTTCTATAACAGTGTAAAGCTCTTACCTTTTTCCATTCCACTCTTGTAAGAGCGCAAACAATGACACTAACTGATCTCTTGGTACTTACGTTTTAGTTATGTCATAATTATAATTCTGTTCCCTTGTGCATACACCGTTTTTAAATTATAGCCTTGTTCAAGGCGGCAGATCTGGATTGCAGTCAAACAATTCAATTATATTGAATAATAACCCTCTTCTTCTATGCTGCGTCGACAGGAAAGGATAAAATGACAGTAACCAAGCCCTTAACACATTCTTACATATCAATTTTGCCTGGTAGTATTTTTTGTTTCTTCCTATTCAGATGCTTCCTTGTTTCATCACGGACTTTCAGTGGTCCCCAAACGGTGTATTTTGCATTCCGAAGAATAATTCAATTAAATTAGATAACTCTTTTAAACGTAGTCTCAACATCATGGGTTTGCTTTTTCTCCATTTTTATTTCAATATATGATTTGTTGATATCTTAGGCAATACATCTCTGCCGAGGAATCGGCCCTCAGAGAACACGCACTGAACCAATCATCGCAAAAAACTCGTCTGAGTTTAGAGAGCCCTCCCCTGATTTTCAGATTGCCAGCCCCGGCTTTTAGTGATTTACAAACTATCCGTCTTTGCCCTTTATATTTATCTTTCGCGCATTCCCATCCCTCTGGTCGACACACGATCAATCTTTCCTATTTCCTATCTGGGAGTTTTGCAGGCATGAAGAATAGAAGGGACAGGGATCTGACGGGTAGAGCAGAATCTTTTAAATATTTATCATCTGGGGGACTAAGTGAAAACTAGACATGAAATCAAAGGTTGCTTTAATATAAAACATTGCAATGATTTGTTACAGTAAACTTCGATTATTTAACATGAATTGAATTTTGAAATGGAAAATAACAAATGCCTATATCATGAGCATTTTTGTTAATCAATCAAGTAAAATGTAAATGTGGCTATGACATAAATCATGAAAAACAAAGCCAAAATTCAAATACATTAAAATGAACGTTTTTCTTTTACTAATACGTCGGCACGCATCTCTTTACCCAGCTAAAAACATGTTTTCAATGAATACTGCAGGTTCTTGTATTAGTTTGAATAGACAGCAACTTACTCATATTAGAAACATATAGATAAGGATTATTTACTCATCTAGATCAATAATATGATGATGTCCTAGCCGTTTTCTAGGTTGATCGATGCAGCTCTTACACGCAATATCAGCGAGAGATGCCGTTGTTCTGGCTAGCAGATCTCCTCACCTAACCACATTCTAACACAACTGCCAAATTTTACAGCTAAAGACGTAATAATTATAATTGTACACGTTTCACAACCCGTTCGTCGCGCCTTTGATTAAAAAAAATCATTGGCAAGATTGAATCATCAACATGTTGATAAAGCTCATAAGAGAAGGTTTTTCAAATAATTGTGTGTGCGCTTTGAAGAGCAATCTTTTCTTTTTTGTTACTATACTTTTACAGCGCTATTATATATCAACAAAATTGTTAACAATAATAGTTAATACATACATCAAACTTTTTCTTGTATGTACGAAATATATATAATCCATATTGTAATCTAAATTGAAATGGAAATGCCATTTAGCGTACTTTCCTTAGTATACAATATTCACATTTTGTTAGAGTATTCAGGGTTGTTTTAGGCAAACATTTTTGCACTGTGTTCTTTAATGTTATGCTTAGCTTAATGGTCTGTTTACATGGACAGTGCATTGTGCAAACAAATTTTTCTTTGTTATGTCCAAGCGACTTCGGATTATGTTATGCGAGTTCAATGGTAACAAGATAAAGGAAAGGAGATATAACTGTATGGATTTTTTTTTTAAACAAATACATAATCATTCTATATGCGTAACATACGTACATTCCCTTTTTATCTTCTTTTTATTTTTTTATGCGACTAATATTTTTTTTTATTTCGTGGGTTCATGGTAGAAGATAATGCTCATTCTAATTATTCTAAACATTTCAGTGGCTTATCCTTCAAAACATATATTTATAGAAAGTCTGCTAGACAAATTGTACAGAATAATAACTTCCTACGCAGTATACCACCTGCCCATTTTTATTGGCAGATTCGCTGTAATATCAACTTGAAAAGCTTAGGTTTAAGACTTTCTAATATAGAAGGCAGGGTTATTTAACTGACCAATACAGACATGGTTATTTGGGCAAAAAAACTGTTAAGGTGATCTGAGTTTTTAAAATTATGTTTAATATTCATTGGTCAGAATGATCTTTCTAGAGTATCCTTGACATAATTTTATGCTACAGTTTATTAAGATTGTATAAGTTACAATGTAAACGGCTCCATCACTAAAAGTATATGATACAATCTGACTGCAAATTTCTCTTTACTTCGCTGACTTTACCTTCTATATTTGTGGAAGTCTTGCTCGTACCATAACGTGCTTGCAGTGCATTCAATTTTCTTCTTTTCAGGCGATGAGCCGCAGAGCTGATCAAACATATGATGATACAATTAATATCAGCTTTCTTCATTAGATATAGAATCCAAGTTTTAATTTTACAAGTTGCTTTTTTTTCAAGATGATGTCATCACAGTGGAAACAATGATAATTATCTAAGCCAAAAAAGGTAGTCATTGGACACACAGAGAACAATCCATCAATACCGCCTTGATTCGCCATTCACATCGCGAAGGGAGAATGCCCCTTCATTATGCAGGTTTTTCAATGATAAAAATGATTCAATTGTTCTGAAAATGCTATCGACGTTAGATTTTATTTAAAGGCTTGATCCATTATGAATTTGGTTGTATTCATTCCCCGACCACACATTTTGTAGTTCCCGGCTGTGTGTATTAGCCCTGGAATAAAAGTAAGTACCAAATGTATTAAAATAGATTTCTTTAGAAGACCTGCTTCCAGAGAGTAAATTCAGAATGAATGGCCAAAAAGAAATTAATCTGCACAGAAAAAAAGAATATTTCACCGGAAAGAAATAGCCTCGAGATGCCAGATTAAACAAAAAAATGGCTTATAATTAACAACTTGTCACCTTTGTAGAATAAACAACTAAAACTAAAATACTTCTTTCTCTCTCAGGATGGGATCAAATTAAACAGTTTTTCTTTTAAAAATATTATAGAATCTTTGTTTTTCTCTCTGGGAAGCCTCGAAGTGTTTTGTTGTTTGCAGAAAAAGTCTAAAAAGAATATACATAACTATACATCACTATATATATATCCTTTTTTTTAAACAAGTATTTAATAATGTATATCCATTCAATTTAATTTTAAATTGATAAAAGCTTAATATAAACTATATGGCCAATTAAAGGCTATACAAAAGTTATTACGTGTGTAATTTTTTCGAAAGTACACCGGAAAGGATTTTGCTTGTCTTTAACTCAGCTACGATATAAGCATGTATCGTGGACGGATTTAACTCCTTTTATATCATTTTGTCTTTATGTATTTTTCTCTATCTGAAAAAAGCCGATAAAAAGATGTACTTCAACTATATCTCTACAATTATCTTTAAAAAAAACTTATTTCATATAGTCGTAACTGTTGTTAAGCCTTTGCTCTTTTTTTCCAAGTGTATACTTCTTTTGCTACCAATCTTCTTTCATTATTTCGTTGTGTATGTCGCTTTCTTTCTTCCTCTCCTCTCCTTTGTGTAGCGCAATTGATGTGATTTTTCCATCCTAATGTAATGTCGATCTTTGTTCTCATTGCGTGCCATTATGCGTCACACAGAAACTGCATATCAAAAAATTTCACACAAAGTTGACCTGGCTGTTCACGCGGCTTTTCACGTCACTAGTTAAAGCAACCCAGCTAGGATATTGAAAAGAAAAATTGCTTTTTAAATCTTTTATTATCAGAAGGAAGATTGACTTAAAATCATTCGTAAAATAAACTTTATTTTTAGACCGAACTTTGATTTAGATTCTGAGATCGCCACGACCTTGCTAGGCAAGACACTTTAGGAATATTTAGGTGAAAGTAGGCATAGAGATAATATATGAAATAACTGTTTGGAAAAGAAGAGATAAGCCCCTTGTGAAGCTCCAGTCGGGGACTGTGTAAGTAGATTAGAACAAAAGTCCATTAGTTCCTTCATTACACATCTTCCCGTGAACCCGATCAACGCTATATCATATTTTTACCAGCCCTTCTTATTGTTAATCGTGCATACATTTTGCTCTACATAGCTAAAATAAAGACGTTTCTTTCTTGTATAGTATTATGAAAATCATTAAGACAAAAGTGCATTATTCCCTTTTTCTGTATCTCCCTAGAAAGCAATACATATATAACAGCCGCAACACTAAGGAATATGAATTCCGATCTGTTCAATTTATTCAGATTAGCAACCAGTTCATAGCATTTATAGTCACCTTCTTTGAATGGCAAAAATTTACTTATGTGTAAAACTGGCAGCAAGTAAAGCTTTGCCCTACTTATAAAGTAGTGCTCAAGCTTCACTTTAAGGATTTGGGCTCACACTGTCGTCTATTTTGCGTTCAGTTTTAAAGAAAATGGTGTACTCTAACATATCAAAAAAATAATGTAGGTAAAGTCTTAGTCTTCAGTCTTCTGAAAAGTATATATCTTATAGAAATCATTCTTCCTTAAATAATACAGCATAATGGAAAAATTGAAAAACTGTAAAGTAACAAGACAAAGTGGAAAGAAAATCCAGACGCGGGATGAAGGCAAGATATAATTTGAGGCTACGAAGGGGAGCTTTAATTCTTTCTCTTGACAGTCTAAATGGTCCTGTCCACGCCGAGACAGGTTTTGTCGATCCGCTGGGAGATAGGAGCCAATAAAATCTTTTGCTTCGCATGATATTAAAATGTGACCTAATGAGGCGAAATATAAAAGAAGAAATAGGCTTCATTATTGAAGGCACACGCTATGAGGTGGATATGGCTCTCAGACGGTAGAGGAAAACCCCTGGTCGGTTAGCCGGGTGAGGACAAAGAGAGAGAGAGAGAGAGAGAGAGAGAGAGAGAGAGAGAGAGAGAGAGAGAGAGAGAGAGAGAGAGAGAGAGAGAGAGAGAGAGAGGGAGAGAGAGAGATAGGGGGGGGGGGGGGGAGAGAGAGAAGGAGAGAGGGAGAGAGACAAAGAGATAGATAGATAGATAGATAGATAAAGAGATGGAGAGAGAGGGAGGGAGAGATAAAAAGAGTGAAAGGGCGAGATAGATATAAAGATAGAGATAGATAGATAGATAGATAGAGAGAGAGAGAAAGAGAGAGAGAGAGAGTTATATTGCACCAGTCCTGGGCATAACTGGGTATAGGTTTAGTACATCGTTTCCACATTGGTTCTCTTGGAAGCTTTTATTGAGTGCAGAGCCGGAATGATTTAGCCAGGCCTACAACGCGACCATTTAATCAACATATCCACTGGTAGTGACCGTCAGGTCTCTCCACCCCAGAATCGTTCCTTTTTATTTATTTCCATTTTGTAGATTTAAATATTTACATTATTTTTGTTGCATCCACTATTCTAAAGAGAAAAAGCGCAATCTTAGAGACATTTATTTGAGGTGTATTTTTTTTTCAAATAATTAAGAATATTATAAGCAGAAATTTAATAAATTTCGAAATAGCCATGTTCTAAATTTTTTAATATATTTGTGAACTTGTTTTGCAAATAAACATATCTCCAGAATAAATATTCTTAACTATGACTTCTAGGATTAAATTTTTATTACAATTTTTTGTGCGCCACTCTCTATTTGTCTGCCTATCTCTCTATCTATCTATCTATATATCTATTGATCTATCTATCTATCTATCTATCTATCTATCTATCTATCTATCTATCTATCTATCTATCTATCTATCTATCTATCTATCTATCTATCTATCTATCTATCTATCTATCTATCTATCTATCTATCTATCTATCTATCTATCTATCTATCTTCCATCATCCTTTTTTATCTAGTATCTACTAATCCATACAATGTAATCTTTTCCTCTATTTTTTTTTCTGGCTTCACAACACGACTGTCAAATACATTTGTTATTTGGCAATAAAAGGCTGCCTTTCAAAGTTTCTCTGCACATTATTCCGACCAGATTCGTGCTACGCTTGGCCCTTTCTTAATACCTGAGAGAAATCTAATCCCAGGTGGCAACGCTATTTTCATCACTGGAAATGCTCAGAGATTGTGATTGATGCGCAATATAAATGTGCCAGTTGTTTCCATGTCACTTTGCATCATCTAAAACTAAAACTGATCTGTATGCGCCATAGGGCAAAATTCTTTCTTGGCGTGATCGATAAGATCAGGTTTTGTCATATATAATTAGTATTAGCGGAAAAGTATTTTAAGGTAAACATATTAACGATAGAAATACCCCTGGAGTCATCTTCACCATAGGCAGTGCATCCACTTCTTATTAAAAACGCTATTCAAAAGATCTTGTTATCTACTTTACTCTCGCCTGTTGGTAGGTGATTCTTAAATACGCGTGCTGAGTTCAATAATGGTTTTTGTATAACTGATACTTGGCGAGAATGCTGGTCCACCAGTAATTATTTGTACACCCTGCAATACGCCAGACAGAAACCTGAACGTGTCCCAGCGAACTCTGCGACCAGAAGACCTGATCAGTCCATAAACCAGATCCAGACATTGTGAGGGTGATGTCCGTGGTCTTTAACTAGCCCAACACACAAGGCTAATGTGATTAGTCCTGACCCAGGGGCTTCGTTAGACTGGCTGACCACTGGCCAATAGGTCAAGTGAATTGTGAAAAAGGCCACACCGATCGAAATTTCCCGTTTTTTTCTTTTGTTTTAGGAGTGTGAAACATCGCAGCAACGGTTACTCCGTTCTAGTGGACAGGGCTGATGTAATACGTTACGTTACCATGTCGAGACGAATAATTCATGATGTAAACTTAAAGAAAAAATTTACAGACTGCAAAAAATCAAAGTTAAATCGATTTGTTTTCCTTTAATTCTAAACCATTAGTCAGTGTTATCATCGTGTTTTATATATTTTGAGTGGGTGAAACTGTGGAGCATCTGGTCAAAGATATATTTAGGAGTTTAAAAATACAATGGCAATGTGTATAAAATCAGTTATGCATTATCTAGAACATGCCGCTATGAATTTTCAAAAACGACGATGATATTGAGTGGAACAGAGTTACATGAACCCAAACAAATCATTTTCAATACGCCCAGGCAGTTTCTAACGTGTCGTCTTCAAATATAAAAGTCGTAGTCAATTGTGGTTTTAATCCCTTACTCGCTTCGTCTGGCTAGATCTAAGTTTGTTGCTAAAGTCCAACGCCAGCACTATAATCATAAACTATAGGCCTAATTATTGTTGCAAGATCTAGATTTGTCTGATAAAAAAAAATTTTATTGGATAAAAAAAGTCGTTAGTGTTTGGGTTTTTATATAAATAATTTGTTTGTACATTTCACATTTACTTAACCTCGTTTTTTATGGTGCTCCATTCATTATCTGTAATCATATCGTGTAATATTAATTAGCTTTGCTTTAAGGTTGCGATATAAACACTGTCGTTTTGGTATCTCTGATAGAATATAGGCTAGTATTCTGGACAGATTTTATATATTTTCCACAAAGCAAACTTTATGCTAAACAATTTAAGCAAATGTGCGCAAAAATTAATTTGACAAGATTGTTTATTTATCTTGATTTTTCTATCAAAACATTTTAATCAAAACAAGGAGAATAAAAGTGCAGAAAGAGAAGACACATCTCCCTAGTCTTGTATGGTTTCTGATTTCAAGCCATGCAAACGTCTCTTATCTCTAAATAATTGTTTCCTTGGCTAGTTATTATCATAAGTATCCCACATTTACTCAGTAGAACTAATATCATAATTGATTTTGAGCAACTATGGTAACTGTTAGAGAGTCAAAATCAAACAGTCAAACGATGATTAAGTCATGAGATCATTCGGTTCCTATTGGTTGTGTATAAACCCCCGGCTCTGACATTAATTTCCCTGCGTGACATTTTTTTCTATTGTTTCTCATTTTCTGTTTTCTCTTTGAAATAAAATCACAAATCGGAGAAAAGATTTAAGTTTCAAACTAAAAAGATCAGGGACGCACAAATCGGTGCCGTGTTTTTGTCAAATATGTCTCTTTATATAAAGCTTTTAACTAATAATGCTACTGTTGTCGTCTTTTTTTTTTAGTTCTAAATGGCAACAAAATAATCAAAATAATGAGATAACGTCTATAAATCGATGTGATTCAAGGTCTTCTTCGACTACGGAAAAAAATAGTGGATACGTTTGTAACAGGCAAAGGAGTATTTAACCTGATAAACAGCCGATTTTAAAGTAGTAAGGGAAATATGTTTGCATTGAGATAAAGCAAATGGAATAATCACTCGAAGAATAGGATATAAACGCCTTGGCAAATACAATCGTGACAATTATGTAGCGTTGAAAGATAGTTGAATATTGGACATCAATTGTTCAGACACGCATCTAGATAATAAAAAAATGATTGTCTTCTTTTTCTCAGGGTGCTCTCCTGCCTCACCCACTTGATTAGGAGAATTATTTTAGCTCGATAGAGCTGGAGAGATTTCCTCAGATAATTTCATACCATTTTTAATTATTTTTTTTGTTTAATCATTGTTTTTTACTTTATCTGCTGCGACAGCAGTTGCGAATTAATATCCCGTGCGATTCGCGGGGCCACGCTATGTCATTACGCGCAAGTACCAAACAGAGTATACTATTATTATGTTACCGTAACGATGAGTTGATGCGCCCCGGAAAAGATTAAATTTAAGAGGTCTACAACTGGAAAAAAATGGTGAAGCAGCAGGTTTTTCTTTTTCTGTATTTTCGACGAATGAGTAATGCAAAAGATTTGTACCGATTTCGTTGGGTTTTTAATAGGTTGAAATTAACAAACTACTACTATGTAAAGCGCGCTTGCGTGAAATGAAACAGAGGAACGAAAAGAGAAGAAATCGTGCTTTGACGCAGGAATGGAGAAAAAAACATACAAAGGTACATTTAAGATAATAAATGAGCACTTCCGAACATTATAATGACGTGTGAGTAGCACTTAACCTCTATTAGCATGAAATAAATACATGGACCCCATAAAAAGTACCCAAAAACAAAAGTCACGAGAGAATAACAGACGAGTAAGGTAATTTAAGGTAATGGAGTGTAACTTCCATGTGTTGTTAAAGTAGATTCTGGGGTTGGACAACACCGACAGTAACAAAAACAATAAAAACAACAGCATAAACAGCAACAATAACAAGAAAAACAGTATCAGCAACAACAACAACAACAACAACAAATTATATCTATAACAAATTCTAATGCCGATTAATGCTGTTTTGATTAATTTAATCTTGCTGTAAAAGCGAATTTTAAGAAAGCAGAGTAAAATGTTATCCTGCCTGTATTTTGTCGAAATTTAACCCTGAATGCAAATTGAAGGTAAAGACAGGTTGATAAAACGTTGAATTGCTCTGACATTATGCCGATTGCTGTAAAGTGAGTGAATTCCTTCCACTGCCTCTGCTGTGATGAGGAGCAAGGACATCAAGTCGCTTCGCTAAATCCGCTTATTGAGCGCTGCAGCCGTTTTTCCTCTCCCCTCTTTTTTCTCAAGAGCACGACGTCGTGCAAATGGTTTTTCCATTGTTTTTTTCTTTCTTTCTTTTTCTTTCGGAAACCCTTATTAAGAAAAAAGTATTTTATTATTTATATCAATCTTGAATTCAGGGTATATTGCGTATAGCATCTTTTCAACAGGGTGCATTTTTGGTGGAAGAGTGAAAGTGATAAATCACATTCATTTCCGACAGTTTAAACACAAATCATTACTTTTTTTACTTTAAGACATATTTTGGCGAAATGGTTTTTTTTTAATAGCGAAAAACACCTGTCTAAATATCATTGGATGAACTTCAAATTATGCGTGTGTCCACGATTGCTTAAATTGGTTAGAGATATTTCGTAGTTAGTATAGTTTTTAACATTATTAACATTATGTATAATAATCAAACGTTAACATAATAGTTACTAAACATGTAATAGGAAAGTATTTGTGTTAAGCTGCCTTGTATTTATTCGCAAAACTTATACTTATTTATATTGCAGCAAATATCTATATATGATAATTGTTAGTTCATATTGCCTTGAGAACCGACCATGTATGTTAGCAGAGAACAATTAAATGTGCGTCTTACAATCATGTGCCTTGAACAATTCAGAGGGACCCCTAGGGGAATACATGGTCATTACTGAGCCTACTTCACGGTTCCTTTATTGTCTCTTTCCATGTAAGCAGTTCATGCGAATGGTGTTCACTACCATGGCTATATTTTCTATCCTTGACATTAATTACCATAGTGAGGTGCAGTAAAGCCAGGGTTGTTATAGTCCCATTTTCACTAAACAAGTAACGCGAAATAAACTGCAAATTAGTTATAAGTTAAATAATATGTAAGAAAAAAAACTGTTGTACTAAAAAGAGGAAAAAGATGTACTATAGAAATAATTACGAGTCACGCATACACATTGTTTCTTGGCTAAAAGTCAAAACTTCAATATCAGCAAAGCATTTTAACTCTAAAAACGTTTATTTGTGTCTCTGGGAAACATCATATTTTGTGACTTAAGACTTTGCAAAATCTGATTTTCTAGGTTAAAGAAGTAGCATCTTTTATAACCTTCTTTACAAAATATTTTCAAATTGAACGTAAATTTCCTATTATTACCTAAGAATCGACGTAAATGAGAAGTTTTGTATTTATCCAAAAAAAAAATGGAGCGTATTGATACAATGCATACAAAGACAAAAACAGAGAGGCAATTGGAGGAGATAAACTGCCGATAATATACTATTTTTAGATTCAATAACTGTATGCAGTTATAAAACTAGTCTGGAAAGTTAATTTCCATGCACACACCGTTTCTCAAACTAATACGCTCCCAAACATAGATGATTGAATCGAAATTCAACGATTTCCTATGAGGACTCACTACCTCTTTCTTATGTCATCATCGGCATCTTTCATGAAGTGTTGCATTGTGGGATGTGCCCGATCCGTCCAATCCCCGAGCGCCGTCATCTATTACAAGAATATTATATCAAAATAAACATGAAATTGCCGGAAATGAAAAGATGGAGCCAAAAAAATCGCAACACGCGTTCTGACCAAGGCACCGATTTAGCCGATCAATAGCTGGAGCTCTTGTATTTTTGCTTGCAATTGTTGCAGCCCAGAGTTTTGCACAAAATCTCAAGCCTTTCTCTGTTCTATTAAAAGGGTCGAATTTTCTATTATTACTGGAGATTTGTTCTGGCAGATGAATCAGGTCTCATGTCAGGTGAAGCTTCACGTTGTATTAAAAGTGTGCAAAGAGAGAAAGAAAAAAAACCGTGTTGTCTTAATAAAAAGAGACATGAAATAATGATATAATGTTATCCTGAAAATATCCTCGTGATTATTTTACTGACACTTTGAAAATTAAAATCTCTATTTTAGTTTTGTTGTGTTTCGTGAAATGAAATGTTTAAAGTGTATTGATAAGATGTGGCTTATTGTAGGTTATGGATACAGTTATGTTGCAGTATGATATTTCGCTTCTAGTTCTCAAGAAATGTCATATTGATCGACCGTACCAAAATGCAGAATACTTTGAACTTGGTAGGTCACATTTTACCCACACCGATGGAACCAAAGCGATGCTCGAACCCCCGACTTTCCAAACAGAAGTCCCGTGATCTACTGTTGGAGCTGTGCATCCTATAATTTTTACTATTTTTAATGCCTTCGTTTTGCTATCCTCGGTGAGTTTCTCGTGAAAGATTTCACTACCGTCAATGCAATGCACCTAAGCTAAATCTAAGGGAGAAATTAACAAATCCCATACAGTATCTTCATAGTAGAAGCTGCTGAAATCAAATTAACATTCGGTCGTGTCAGTGATGTTTCTACAATTTGATTCTGTGAGTGGGGTTTACTGTATATTGATTGACGACAGCTTCAGTGAATCCAAGATAAAGTAGATCAGAGATATTTATTGATCAGTGAGTTCCAATTATCTACTTCAGGTTACGTTGCCCTAGTGCTCTTGAAAATAGAAAGATTCACAGAGAACATAGAAACAGAAGTGGCAGGCGCTGTCAGCACAGTACCCCAGCTCTCTCAGTACCGAATGGCCTATTTTCAAAATCATGTAGTCTGTCCATCATTCTGCCGTCCTCAGCATCACAAAGTTCTTAAGCAGACAATTTCATTGACACAGTTCGCCTGGGGCGTTGCGTAAATTGGGCAGATCTAGGGCTGCAGCTGTCATCAATAAGGGGACATTTTATTCACTGCATCTCTCTTTTCTTATTCAGTTTGTACAAGTATAATTGTAAGTTTCTCAGGCGTTCTTTCTCTGAAGGTCATTGAAAACTAAAAACTGGCACATAAGAGGACCTTCTACGGTACAGTTTAATTGGACTTTGCCAAAGAGACAAATCAATACGCGCACTTAAACATTAATTGCAAATTTCTGTTTATTCAAATGACTTGGAATATACCTCCATTGACAGCAAGGGGAAAAAGAAAAAAAATCTACTGAAAACTCTTAAAATTACACAAACCATCTTAAAAACTCATATTGCTTTTTCATATCAATTTAGTATGCCATTATCAACTCATCGCCTTATTTTACTAGTCTAAATCTTTAGCATTTAACAAAATAAGATATGGGCCATACAGCTGAGATGATGATATGATCAATTCCCATCAAGACGAAATCTAAATGGAGAGGAATTTATTTTTTCAAATCACACAAGTTAACAGTTTTTTTGTATAATTATTTTTAAAGGGATTACTCTTTTCTCACCCTCATACTGTGCTTAGAGTTGTTTTGTTTTTTTTTTACTCTGAAGAAAACCATCTGATACAAGAGTCCTAATTGTGCTCTAGATTTCATTTGACTTTTAAAACTTTTTTTATTCAACTCAATTTTTATGAAATGTGAAGTTAACATTTCCTCGTTAGACATAAGGTGTAAGAAGATTTGTGGTTTAGTTTGTGTAGAAAAGATGATTGACTAATGAGAGTCAATGTTAGGAATGGAAGGATACAGTAAGTGTATATTAGCCTGAGAAAGATAAAAAGCCTCGTGCAATGTATGGATATATCTATGATTTTTTTCATAATTTTGTCTTATCCTTTCCCAGAGATTGTTTTCATACAATAATAGGGATGCTAGAAATATATATCAGTAGGAATGAAAGCTTGACTGTAACCATAATTATTTATAAAGTTTAGGATTACGTTTTTCAAGTAAAACTTGAAGTGGAATCCTAAACTTTGTTGGTTGAAGAACGGTCTCCGTCCTTTTCGGTTCTTTAGTTTTCTACAATAAGGGGAAATTGATGACCGGACACGTTTCAAGGTTTGCAGACAATACTATGCTTTTATGAGTACTAGAAACAGAAAGAAACCAATACAAAACTAAATGGCATTGAATTTTAATTTGAAAGCAGTTTTAAGTTGTGAGACCCATTCGTATAGAACCTCTCAACTCATTTTTGCCTCAATCCAGTCTGTGCAAATTTCGATTTTACATTGAGTTAGTTCAAGTCTCCGTGCGTCTTATATAATTGGTCTCAAATAATTTTATTACTCTATTATTTTTTATTTTACTGAGTGTAAACGAAGTTTTGAGTTTCACTCTATATTTAATTTACGCTTGCCTCAATATAAAAAAACTACATGTCTACTTTTCTCTCTGTACAATTAAACAAAAGATGTCTAAGATAATGAAACCGCTTTATACACTATGGGTTTGTCTTATGTTTTATTCTTTTCTCTTTGTTTTTTTTATATAGATCAAATCTTATTCAACCTTCGAACATACCAGATGAAAACTCTTATCATTAAAAATAATAGGCGATTTTTTTTCAAAGAGCGTTCTCTCTTTATCTAGCTGTATATTTTGTCAAGCATGAGAGTTCTATAAACTATAATTTTTGAAGAGGATATGTTGCAGTTTCCCTGCTGCAAATCAATTTCAGTATCGATGCAAAGTGCATAGCATGTCTTGTCTGATGGTCGCGTCTGAAAATGATAGGTCTGACAAGCGAACAAGCAGAAAGATGGGGTGAAACCAGTTGCCATAAACACAACTTTTATCTGATATGAAATATTCGTATTGGTCGAGTGTGCGTCGCCTATCCCGTCAAATAAGGTTATATACTTAAGTAACATTTTCTTGCGTTGTCAGCAATTTTTTTTAAATAAACGAGTTTAAAGAAACCCAGTTCAAATCTTATATTGCTTATTATGCTGCGTTATTTAAATTGACGTTATCTTTGTTTTATAAGGATCCTATATTATAATAATTAGCTGAGTTAATACATATAACTTTTGAAATTCCTTTATATTTTGTTCTGTTTCACACTTTCGTAATTTTAAATCTAACTTTTTTTTAACGGATATATGGGTTAATTTTGTTCATCTGCGTGTATTTCTATTTATCTAATTATTCTCTATCCGTCTGTTTAGCTTTGGAGCTATCTGTGTATGTATCTGTGTGTCTATATGTGTGCCTATCTATCTTTCTATCTGGCTATTTATTTATCAACAGAGATCAGGTAATGCCACTAATTTCTGTTACTCAATGCTGACAAGTATCTCTCTGTCATTCAAGTTGTTCTATAATATATACTTCCATGGGTTTCAATGTTTTGTAAACACCAACGTATCCTCTCAGTTGATTTACCCCCCCCCCCTTTAGGTTTCTATTTATTAATTCTTGTTGGGTGTCATTTTACTCCGTGCTGAAAATAGCAGCTCCGGAGTATTATATTTTTCATTATATATGAGTGAGTGTGAGTGATATATATTATGTATATATATGTATAGGTACGGACTAGTTAACAAACAGACAAACAGATAAATGAACAGAAAGAAAAAAAAGAACAGAGAGACAGCTAGAGTAAGAAAAGAGGGTGAAAGAGAAAGATAATTGTAAAAGTTACGAAAATCGACAAGTGAACCCAGCTATTTTGTAAGAAGTTAAACATTTATTCCAATCTCTCGAGCAAGCCGCACATGTTTAACAAAGCATTCACAATTACATCTGACAACCAAAGCGAACGCGTAATTCTTTTGTTTCATAGATTTCTGTAAGATTTCTTTCACAGGAAACCCAACAGAATGCAATGGAAAATCGAATTTCATTAAAAGATAATATAAGAAAAAAAAAGAATAAAATTCAAGCTTTCAAGAAACTAGAAAAGTTTAGATGAAAGATATGGAATAATTGTAATTAAAGTCGTCTAGGTATATCCGGTCGAACTGTTGTTAGTGGAATCCACAAACAATAGTATTTATTACATGTTTTCCTTTACACTATTCCTTCCGCACCGTCCTTCTTTGTCTGTGTACTTTCTGTCCGTATCTCTCTCTCTCTGTCTGTCTGTCTCTCTCTCTCTCTCTCTCTCTCTCTCTCTATTTATCTATCTATCTATATATCTATCTATCTCGCTCTTTTTCCATTATCTTTCTTTACTTTCCTTCTCTGTATCATAAACGTTCCTAGCCTTTTTTTTTCCTGGAATCTGTTTTAGCATACTATTACTCCGCCTTTTTCCTTCTCCTATCCACTTTATTTCTGCCTGTCTGTCAATGTATTTCTCTCTCTCTCTCTCTCTCTCTCTCTCTCTCTCTCTCACTTTCACTCTCTGTCTCTCTCTCTCTCTCACTTTCACTCTCTTTCTCTCTCTCTTTCGCTTCCCCTCTCCCATTTTTTCTACCTCGTTCTCTCTATTCCTTCCGCTCTCCGTAACCCCCACCCTTCCCCCACCCCCGTTTCTCTAATTTTTCCTCTACCTCTTTCTCTTTTTCGGATTATTTGTCACTACCTTAATTGGCGAAGCAGCTTACGGGTGTTGAGCAGGACTCCAACAAAAGGTCAAGAGTTGCTTGGATGGAAACTGTCTGGCTCTAGGCCCCTCACCAGGTCGTGCGCCCAGATACACAAGATGACCAGCCTGTCCTCTCCCCGCTGTCTTGTGCCTGGCTTTCCTTTTGCAAATCCTGTTACAATGTTTTTAGCAGTGTTCATTAAAACCGTTAGGATGATAATTATTGAAGATAATAATGGACTCTTTGTAAATCGGGTTTTGCTCTCGCTTTTTATCGTTGTGTTTCTTAGTGTGTTTTCTCTGCAGCTTGGATTAATTCACAAGCTTTTTCTTGATAGTGTGCCTGAGTTTATGTTTTCAATACTAGTTGTATGTTCAACCTTCCTGTTCATATAGCTTTTCTGGCATTCTCACTTAATCTACCTGTCTGTCTGTTAGCGTTAATCTCTCTCTCTCCCTCTCTCTCTCTCTCTCTCTCTCTCTCTCTCTCTCTGCATTAAATATGAAAAATTTATGTAAATAGCATTGATTTTTATGGAGGTTTTAATTGTAATAATGACGCACTTGGAGAAAAGCGAAAATTTTAATAATGAATACGAAAGCAACCAGAGGAAAATTACAATGCTAAATGCATACGGCATTTGAAAAAAAAAACAAAACTTAATTTCAGGAAGAAATGATTATGGAATGATGCATAATAACAAATTAACTACGTTAGGACAAAAAATGATTTTACGGGTTGTTTTTTCTACACGGAAAAAACAACCAAAATGCCTTTGTCTACATTTTTGTACTTTTTATTTTTAATAACTATAATGGCTTTCACAAAGTGGCGGAAGATCGCGCAGATCAAGAGATCGTAAGAGAAGAGGGAAAGTAAGCCTGGAATAAAGAAAGGACGATAAAAAAGACAGGAAGAGAGAGTATTAGATTAATAGATAGATAGATAGATAGATAGATAGATAGATAGATAGATAGATAGATAGATAGATAGATCTTTCGTATTCATTATTAAAATTTTCGCTTTTCTCCAAGTGCGTCATTATTACAATTAAAACCTCCATAAAAATCAATGCTATTTACATGAATTTTTCATATTTAATGCATTGAACTTTGGTTTCCATTTTAAGCATTTCGTCAAGCAATAACGGAAAACCCTATGAAAATATCCACAACCATACAGCATACAGCTAAACACAAGCAATTGATTCGATAGTTTCCAAGTTACATTCAGCTTGATTTAAGTATAGAACAGCTATGTTAGGCTATAACATTATTTTGTTTATTTCCGGAATCACAGTTTTCATTATAAGTACTGACATTAATTTCTTCTTTTGTCTTCAAACAACATCAGCATCCGTCTTGATAAGGACTAAAACATTATATTGGTATTGAATAAATATCCTAGATTATCATTAGACGACACCGTTTAACTTTATAATAGGGTTTTCCTCCTGCCACATCATTTTTAATGCATCATTTTTCGTTTTCTTTTGTTTGTTTTGTTTTTTATTGTTGTGTTATTGTTTTTGTGTGTTTTTTTAGATTAGTTTTTTTTATCCCTTTAAATTGCGTTTTAAACTACCTTTTATTTCTCCCTAACCCAAGCATGCTTCTTTGCATGGATATATGACTCGATGTGCATAGGGTGGGTAGGCAGCTTCACTGCTAGATTAAATTTCTTACGGATATCTCTTTTTTTTTTTTTTCTTAAATGTAGATCCAAGTAAGAAAGCACCACAGCGGGTCAAAATATTGGCACGTATTTCTGTTGAGAAAATCGTACTGTAAAGACGACAGATTGATTTCATTGAAAAATTAGTTTTGGAGAAACAGTTTGTGAAGGAGTCTATAGCAGCACTAGTTTCGCCTTGAGCTAGAATGTTGCTCGAACCGTCTTGTTAGCCTAATATTATTTTTGTCGTAGGAACCAAGTAGACTTGAGACTTCTCTACCCTCCCGGCTGCGGCCTCCATAATCCTGTTAGAGTTTTCAACTTGAGGCAAAAATGGACTCAATAGAGAAAAATTATTTCCTCAGAGAAACGAATTTAAGGGAAAAACACTGTGTATTAAGCTCTTTTCTTCACATAATCCACGCCTGTGTAAATCCCTTGTGGACTGCGCGAGCAAAAACGTCGACTTTGATAGATAGGAATTTCTCTGTTTCGCAAAAACTACCAAGTGAAAGGCTCCTTGGAGATTGGTGTTAACCCAATGACCTCGAGGGTAGCTTGAGAAAGGAGCGACTGCATTGTGTATAACTGAGGATAAAATTCGATAACATTTTAAATGTAAACGTTTTTTTAGGTTATATATTTTATATTCCTTCGCATTACTTGTGTTTATGTCCTGAATAAAAGTTCAGATACTTAGGAAGAAATCATGACTTCTACTTAAAACAACCAATAGCCTACAACTTCTAGATGTTAAGTTATAGTGTTATTGTTCTAGGTTTGTTAGAACTATCTCTCTCGCTCGCTCGCTCTCAATTTTTCTCTATCCCTCTGTACCTCCCTGCCTTTGTCCCTCCCTCCCTCCTTCTACTTCCCCCTCCTTCCACCTTACGTAAGATTAAAACTTTATAAATTCTAAGCACTTGTCCGTGACTTTGTGCGATATTTTACAGAGCACGGTTAATACTAAAAACACATGTCTTCAGATAAGAACAATGATTTTAAAGTTTGTCTTAAAACAATATTGTATTCTGAGGGCTAAGCAGTTTGTTCAAACATGCATCCTTTGCCAAGTTCGCGTGCAGCCACGATCACAACTTCTTGCATACATTTTATTGATTGCTAGATCATTGAAACCTCCGCAGTTTAATCAATTGTATCCCTATGTTCAGCATAACCCATACCCAATGAGCTGTTATACTATAATTTAGAAAGAAGCAAAGCATATATAGTTGCATACTTCCAACCTCTCATTCTCCGATGCATGGATTTCAAAATATAGAAAGCTACGAGATTACGGAGATAGGTCGGCACATATATGTTGTATTATTCACTTTGCTTCATATGTGCTAAAGTCAATAGCATTTTTTATAATATAAATAAATAATTTTACCAAAGAAGATAATTATACTATGCAAAGTCCTGTATGTATACCTTAAAGCAGGCTTGTCAAATGCTGATATTACTGTTAAATTGTGCTTCTAAATCTAGAATAATTTCAGAACTGTTTGGCGTCCCCAGTGGAAAAAATGTACTTTAAAATTTGTTTATTTATCCTATTATATGTATTCCAAGTTGCAATTTACTGGTTTATAATGTAAAATGAAAATGTATAACCATTGCTATTAAAAATTTTCCAACATTTAAACCATATGTACAAGAAATCTATAGTGGTTAAACTTCAAGAGAATAGCATCCTGAATAAGGTGCTCTTTCATCTAGGGTGCAGACGGGTTAAGTAGTGGCGATTGATTGAACGTTCTGTGCTGTCAGATGAAAAGTTCCACTCCTAAATCTTAAATTAATAGACATTAAATATGAAATGCTTATATCCTTATCTAATAATTCCTCAAAATGTCACCATAAGGATACCGTGACTTCATCGAACACTTTGAGATATTAATTTTAAATATCTAGTTTTTTAGCAAGTAAGAAAAAAAGACTTAGAGATATGTTTTAGCGCAAAATCCTCCGGTGATGTACGTCCACTTTGGTGTCGAAACCGTCCAATCTAGAGGCAGTGGCAAAGGTAGGCCAGAAGGAGAGAAAAAAAGATGAAGGAAATAAAATACGTCCTTTCAGGAGGCACTCGTACGTCCCCATCACGATGGGCTATTCGAGTCACGTCTCTCACAATGAAAGTTTTGAGAGGCACGGATGCAAAACCTAATGGGTCTGTCGGTGTCCGGAGACCGACTCAGACTGGCTGTCTGTCGAGATTTTAATGTGTTTTTACTAGGCCGCCAAAGTGAAAACGATCATGTGATGTAATGCTTTTTCAATCAGTCAAGATGTACTAGTTAATCCAATCTTCTAAAGTGTTCTATGACAATAAAGAGGCGGGCGCCAAATGAGGAGAACAGGACTCGTTTTGTTTTGACAACGTTAAAAAATCAGTTGGTGAATCTTTATTGTCCGGAATTTGTTTTGTACTACCCAAAGAATGTATCAACCTAGTACATGTGTGCTAATATTCTGTCTTATTAGTTAATGTGTGGTCTCATTGGTTGAACACGCATATGAAAACTGCCCACACAAGATTTAAACCAATGTATCGCAAAATCCGTTACCAAACTTGATTGGTCAAGAGCCTAGGCCAACACTTACAATTCGAGACTTGTATTCATCGTCTGAAGCCCAAACACGATATTCTCTTTCACGGTCGACTTCCAAAAATGCGTTCTTATATATAAATTATATATTTGTGTGTATTATTGTTATTGTTATTGTTTTGACATGGCAATGTCGGTTCTTGAGCTATAGAAACATTCCATAACATAACCGGGAAGAAGTGATGCCTGGGTTTGTATTTTTCGACTTTAACTTGCTTGGCACCTACTGATGTATCTAGCGTCATCTCTGTCATAGCGCCATGAAAAGTTGAAAAATAATCCAATATCTTATCTCAGGAAACCCAAAGTTTTAACAAGCGATGATTTTCATTGACTCCATAAGCTGTAATTGTTTACGAGTTTGGCAATTTGCTGCTTCTCAAATGCGAAAGAGAAGGGAAAAATGAACCGCGCAATTAGCTCTATCAGTGGAGCCGACCAAAAATGGAATGAAAACAAAAGAGGCTAGTTTGTGGCAAACGACAAGTGGTTGCGTTTTAAAACCAAATCAGAACAGTGCAAACGTTTTCAGTAAAGTCTTGAAAAATCGGGAGTAATATTTAGCAGGCTGATTTTTACCTAGTTCTGTCTCGACCTGTTATAATAAAACAAAAAAATTACGTCATGGTTTATAATTTTAATAGCTTTAAATACAATACACTGTCTCTTTTTTCTGTGCCCATGGTTGTATTAATAACCTTTTGTGGACATAGATATTATGACTTCAGAGATTTTAGTCAGACCACTGCCTGGAAACCCAGTTAAAAAAAAGAACTTAATGATCAGTCAAAGGATTATTCAAAAAGTGACAAAAGAATTATACATATGATTTATTGTGGAAAAATATATAGAAAGCAAGAATAAAGAGGGAAATACTTGCATTATGTATAGTGATTATAAAATGTGATACTAAACAGTGGACTGGTTTGCTTGTAAAACTTTTGTTTTAACGTTCATGGGACTGCACAGGCCTCGTGTCCTGGTCTGAACCTACTAGCTCGAGACAGATCAAGGAGACATCCACTCAGCCTGAGCAACACGCATAACAACAAAGCTTGTTATCTTGGAACTTCTGTCTTCTCTAGGTTTTCAATTTTCTGAGATAATTTTCAACAGTTTTAAATGGATGAATTATTAGGCGATCGTAGTTTTCCCCCAGATAAATGATAGATTTTTTAAAATAATTTAGAAGAAAAAAAATTCAGTAGTCATCATATATATTTTTTTTTTAAACCACTATGGATGAATTATTAGGCGACCGTAGTTTTTTCTGAGATAAATGATAGATTTTAATAATATTTTTTTAAATTAAAATTTTAGTGGTCATAAAAAAAAACTACTATGTTCAGGTTCACTGCATCGTCACCATTTCAGCTCAACCTGATCCGGAGTCTGATTTGGTTGACTCGGTAGTAAAAAAAATGAAAAGAAAAATCATAGTTCAAAACTGCGTTCAAATTCGACTAGATCTAGTTACGAAAATCATTCTCGGATAATGCTGCTGCTGACAGAAAATTGAACAAGTACAAAATCACATGTAATCGTTTACCTGATTGGAAATGGGAATATTTTCTCAGAATAATGCGTTGTAGTCGTTTTTAAATTCTCTCTCTCTCTCGCTCGCTTGCTCTCTCGCCGCTCTATCTATCTTTTTATTAAATAAACCTTTATGCTTTTCCACCCTGAACTCTCACGCTTCTCTTCTCCGTAACCATATACCTCTTTTTGCCATTTTTTTTTCTACTCTATCTTCTTATCTTTAAATCTTTTTTCTTTCTTTCTCTCCCTCTATCTATTTTTATGCATCTCTAAGATTATTTTTCAATCGCCTGTGCTTGATATTTTTCCTTTATGACCTATCTTTAAAACTGAAAAAAACCCAGAGATTATTAGTACGCAAAGTCGATACTAAAAAAATAATAATAACAAACCATACAAAGTTTAAGCAGACAACGTCCTACTAAGTCAAACCTCTAGAATGGCTTACTCATAGGAAGTATACCTAAGACACAAAGCTACAACAAAATAAAGATGGAAGCTATAGCGTATTTCTAAGCCGCCACAAAATAGAGATTAGAATAGGATATCACTGGAGATACCCCTAATTCTCTGTTTTGTCGCTGCTTTTTGGCTCAAAGTTCTTATTTTCGAAAGCACAGTATCTTAGTGATTGGTTGACTTTTCGTTAAAAAAATAAACAAAAATAGCCGAGTCTGTGTGTAGAGAGGTTCTAATCTTGCCCCTGGGCCGACTCGCCTCCCCGCCAACATTCCAACATTCTAATCCTGCGTGTTGACGGCACTCCCGCGGATGTATTACAAAATCGACTAAATATTCGTTTATTTCAATAAGAGTATCGTTTTGTCTCTCTCCATCTCCTTGTCATGTATGTTTATCTTTTTGTTTTCTCGTTGTCTTTGTCTCCCTTTATTCCCCTGTTCCTCTTTTTTCCTCTGACTCTCTGTTTGTCTCTTCCTATCTCGCTCATCTCTCGTTGTCTTTTATTTTCTCTGTTTTGTCCTCTCTCCTTCTCTTACTCTATATGTCCATGCGTCGTCTCTTTATCTCACTTTGTGCCTCTTTCTATATCAATATTTTTTTCTGTTTCTTCTCTTTCAATACCTATTTCGACCTCTTTCTCTTCATCTGTCTGTCTGTACGTCTATCTGTTTGTTTGTTTCTCTAACACTCTTTATGTGATAATGTGTCTCATTCTCTCTCTCTCTCTTCCTACCTCTCTCATCCCTTTTTCTCCCTTGCCCCTTTATTTCTTTTCTCTTCCGAATATTTTATGTTTTCGCCGCTGTCTATATATGCCTGTGGTCTATGTCTGCACACTGTGGGAAGAAGCTCTCTCCAGGGATATTTATTGATCTGGCTGTCACCGACCTCAAACACAGAATGAACAGGCCCATTATTGCCAACGACTATCAATTGGTCTCCGCCTCTATGAGAAAAGCTTAAAAAATAAAATGTGGGGACATACGCCATTTCTTTTGCGATTTGTCTTTCTATTGAAATCTTTTTTCATATTTTTGGTTGATCCACAAAAAGTTCTACTATTCTGCGTTTGATAATGAAAAAAAGTATGTCACTTATAATGTTCCATCAGTGTTTAGGTCAAATAATGAATAAAATTGTCTTACAATGGTACTACATTATTTTCTCTTTGATTAGTATTGTGGCTAAACGTAACCAAATCTTAGATATTTGAAAATGTTGTAACCATAAACATGATCTTTTTTCAATAATATCAATAGCTATAACCTTTTTCGTTTCCCATTGCATTCTGCATCTGGTGCTTTTTGAAGCCACAAGGCTAGCTTACAAAATAAATTAACAAACATCCTTCCTGGCTTACATACACCAACCAAGTATCGGAAGGTTTACACGCAAAGAAAGTCACAACCTTCACAAATCAGAATGATACAAAAATAATATTGTTCCCCATACGAAAAGATAAAATAAAATAGAATATTCAAAAATATGCAGGTAATTTGTCCATAATAATGCAAAAAAAATCTATATCCTTGAATCGCTCTAAAAGCTTTCTCTTGAAAGAAGAACTACACCCTATATTTATAAACAGCTGCAGTGAGGACATCAATATACTAGGGGATGTAAAATAATACAAACACGAAGTAGATTTAAATGCTAGACCTACCATCTATTTTAAACAGGAATCATATCCCCGAACCCTCTCTGTCGACGCTTACAATTGTCAAACGTTGGTCTTGGGACCCGTCCACCACAATAATGATAGCCATTATAGTGCTGACGGTGGACTCAAAGCTACAAACGCAAACCATGTATTTCGAAACCACAGTCGGACGACGAAATCTACTTCCTTCTTGTTCATACAAACCTAGACCACAATTACGTCGTTCCAGCCTCTCAATTCCTCTACGTGACACTGGCCCAGGAACAGGCTGGAATTGATCTAGATCTAATTAAGTGTCTCCTACAATGACAGAAGCCCATGATTGCCCAACTCAGCGTGTCAATAGATTAGGCTAGTGGTAAACAAATAACTCGAAGGGGGGAGAAACACGCAAACAGGAACTGTCGGCCAGGAGGTGTGAGAAACAATAGGAAATCGATTAACTAGGGTAGACGCCGGACAGGAAATAGGAAGGCCCGCCTCACACAGAGGTTTATTGCGAGGAAACCATTTATGAAGAATCATAAAGACATTAAGCAACGCCAATTTCCGAGAGCAGTTTTGTAAATTTCAATGGCATAATCAAATTACTTGCGGTTGTTTATTTTTTCCAGACATTGTTCTTTTTTTTCCTGTGTGAAATCGATAGGCACACAAGATCTTATTTTTTATTGTTTTCCTTTTTTCTAATTCTTTATCTCTCTAACTTTTCTATTTTTCCTCAACGCTCTCTCTGTCTGTCTCTTTTTCTATGTCTGTCTGTCTGTCTGTCTGTCTCTCTGTCTGTCTCTCTCTCTCTCTCTCTCTCTCTCTCTCTCTCTCTCTCTCTCTCTCTCTCTCTCTCTCTCCCAATTTCTCTCTCTCTCTCTCTCTCTCATCTTCTCTCTCTCTCTCTCTTTCTCTCTTTCTCCCTCTCTCTCTTTATCTCTTTTCGCCGTCTTTATCTCTCTAACTTTTCTATTTTTCCTCAACACACACAATGCTGTCCACTTTTTTCCAATCTCTGCTCTTTATATATGTATGTCTTTCATTCTCTCACAATACTTTGGCTTTTATCTTTTGATGTGTGCATTGTATAACTTTTCGCTTTGTCCTATTTTCCATTTCTGCTCATCCTTAGTCGTTTTACCATAATTATTTACTAGTACTCTCAATATCTACATTTTAGTCCGTCTGTCTCTCTCTCTCTCTCTTTCTATCTCTCTCTTACACACATAGACATTCTCTACCTTTACTTTCGGCCCCTCTCTCTCTCTCTCTCTCTCTCTCTCTCTCTCTCTCTCTCTCTCTATTTTTCGCCATTTCTCTCTTGCGCTCTCGATAAATAATTGATTTACATTTAAAGCCCAGAAAGATGATTTTGTAAACGAGAAAGATATGACATTTGGTGTCATACATGTTGTCAGTCATTGATCGAATGGGCTGTTTGTATACTTTTTTTTTTAATAACGGTTACTTTTTTCTGGTATTCCATGAGCAAAAAGTGGCGATACAAGGGAGGAGTCTTAAGTTAAAAATGTGCATAGTAATCTTTTGGTATCATATTTTCGAAATCCAACCAATATTATCTCAAACACAATAAAATTATTCGCTTGGCATAGCAAAGTAAAGATTACATGCAATAGCAGTTTATTATATAAATAAATCATTTTCTTGAATTTTGAAGAGACTTTTATGTACTTTGCTTTATATTTTGCCTTTATCATACACTCTTTTTATTCACCTCTTTCTCCTTTTTCATACCTTTCCCTGCTTTGTAGATCTAACTCCCCTTTTCACCTCTCACACCTTCGTTAGTGTGCTTTACCTCACTGATCAATGTAAATTTCGTGTCAATATGAAAGCTGTAACATTTTCCTCTGATTTCTCGAGGAAAATGTTCTTTTGATATCTCTTATAATTCTTCTTTCATCCTAAAGCTTTCTAATATGCTAAAAAAAAAAAAACAAGTTCAATATCCCACTGGTACATCAAAGTAGCAGTACCATGGTTCGCCTCCACAGAGCGCGTAAGGAAGACACCTCGGTCGCTCCAACTTGCCACAAAGTGCACTAGGTATATAATCTAATCTAGTCACAAACACCAGGGAAATATTCAATGTATCGACCACTGGTGACCAGCACTGACCCGCCAGGAGTGAATCCTCGAACCCGATCAATGCGCCTGATTGAATGAACGTGCATCGGCCAATGGCTCGCGCCCCACAGTGACAACATTAGCCTTGTACATACCAGTACTTTGCTAAACACTGCGTGTACCGGGCCTGCAGCCTGGCAGGAAATGTTTACTGAAAGGTGTAAAGGCGAAAGAATGCTTTAATACACTGAGTCTTGGCCTTTTCTTTAAAGTTTAAATTGGTGATTGTTTTATCATATAACAAATAGAAATGTAGGATTGAATACTATTGTTGATGAACCGTAGTTTTGAAAGCACCATTGAACATGATATTATTGTGGATTTTTATACTTTGTTGTTGTTGTTGTCGTTGTCGTTGTCGTTGTTGTTGTTGTTGTTGTTGTTGTTGTTGTTGTTGTTGTTGTTGTTGTTGTTTTTTCAAACCAATAATGTCTTGGTATTTATATAAGGCTTCCTTTCTTCGCGTGGCAAGGCAATGAGTGTGGAAGCATGAAAAACAGTTGGTTTGAGTCCCAAAAAGTAAAACATTTTTGATCATTTTTTTGTTCTAACCACCGCTGAGCATGAACAGAAATAGAGGTATCTTTAGGATTATTTTAGTCTTTATTTTTCTTTACTGCACTGGTTGATGTTTTAGATATGTGACCAGCTGAGACAGCAGACTCGGTCTTTTGACTCGTTGTGGTAGCACATAAAATTGTCATAACGTTAGTCTTGGGCCCTGTTCACAATAATTTTATATTCTATATAGAACTGACGGTGACGTTAAACCAACATAAAACCAGACCTTATGTTTTAGATAACTTACACATTTTGTATGTACCTTTTGTGAGATTCAAACCATGCATTGCAAAAGTAAGACGGGGTGTTTGTTTCGTTTTAGTGAAACGCTTATCTTCTCGTTATATCTGACTTTAAGTATTGATAATTATGTTTCTGTCTTAGAAGTAGTATCAAAACCTCCTGAAACGTCATGAATTTACTTCGACTCGTGTTTCCAGATTTAAACGCCCTACAACATGAGGAGAGCTCTGCACAACATCGGTTTATTATAAATACCATTACTCCTGTTGCTCACCGGTCCAATGGGGTCTATAAGTAGAACTCCCAGAGGGCCAGATAGCGTAAACAAAAAAAAGAAAACAAGTTGATATAGATGAAAATGGCTAATACTATACTTTATTTCAAAAAAGGTCCTTACTAAAAAACAAAACCAACTACAAACAAACCACCCAGGAGAACCACCGGAGTCAGAGTGACCCATCCTGGAGAAGGAATCAAGATGAAAGTAAACATGGACATAGAACAGGGATGTATGCGTAGAATCAACACACTGATTGGTAATAATAAAGTATTGCGTAGACAAAGAAAATAATTACAACTTAATCAATACGTAAAGACGTAAAGATAGATTTTGAATAACAGAAAGACATGGAGATAGGATTAGAAAAATAGAAAAATATAGTACTTATAACACGCCAGTGGTCACAAACACACGAACTTTAACTTACAACGCCTCACAGTCATTCACCAACCTCAACAATCGCAACCTTGTAAATTATACAATGTAATGCACTTTATCAGTCTCAGATTCCCAAACCCCACATTTCCCCTTGGTTTTCTGGGCACTGTCCTCAGGCACACCAGTAGCTCGTCACATTCCATGCAAGAGCTGGAAAACAACAGCAACATTGTCTCTATTATGGATCAACAATGTTGACAATAACACACAACTTGCATAAAACACATCTCGGTAAAAGTACAAAATGAGCATATAATCAAGAGTATCGGCATCATCATCTCAATTTAAAATACTAGACTCCACCATATTGAACCTTACATAGGTGTTTGTAACAACATAGATCCAAAGTACACGTAATAAAAATAACCCTGTGTTCTATCCTTGGAGTTAAACAGCCATAAAACTCCGCCCAGTATGTTTACTTCCAACCCAACAGCAACCCATATAGAGGCATTCATTTGGCTCAGACCAAAAAAAAAAAATATTACAACTACATTTATTAATTTAATATTAATGCACCCACAACCATGGAATGCTCCCATTTAATTGGTCCCAGGGGAGTAGAGGTTATCTCATCTCCCAAACATTAACCTTGGTCCTAGTTGTAACTCAATCTGATAATAACTAACTCAACATACAACATCAAACCAGACTGTGATGTGGAAACTTCAACAAACAAGTCACAAACAGATCCATCTACCAAATCACTCAGAGTAGCAGACACCTAAGAAAAACATCATGTTACACTATTTGTAAAATTGAAAATAATGGTGTAAAGTACCATTTAAACAACAAAAACTCTGGACATTATATATCGAAGAAATAAAAGGTAATGCAAAACAATTTAACAACTCAACGGCCCGACTCTAAACTGGATATCGAAACTAGCAATAATTAGTGGCAGTATAGTAATCTCATCGCAGTTCTTTCCCATTATCTTACAAAACCGGAGGTCACTTCTCTGAGAGTTCCGACTGGGGCTAAACTTAACAGTAAAACACGCGAATATGAGCACCACCCTAACTTTGTACAGCCAAACAGTGTGTTCACCAGTCTTTGAGCCTGTTCTGTTCGCAACGACGTAGCCCAGAGTCCGATGGATTACCGGGTCGCACCAGCGGAATTTCCGGCCTTACACATCTTTGAACATTCAATCTCTATAACACAAAGATAATACATTTTAAACTAAACCTTATACACCTAGAAATATCTAGACTATTTGGCATTAGAATTAATTAAATATCTTTTGCGATTGAGCTATTGTGCGTCTTTTTCATTCATGCCGGTATATGGACATATCAATATCTAAATTCATTTCCGGTTAAAAACGAGTGCATTTATCAATCAGTATTATGTTTCCAAACCCTCTGGCGACTTTTCCTCTCATAATGAGCTGTAGACTGCCATGTGCAGTAATAGAATATAACCGACGTCTACATGGCCATTGCTGACTTCCCTTCATCGGCATCCTTGTCGTCCTGCGTCTGGCCTCTGGGACTTAGGCTAAGAATGTCTTGTTAAATTGAGTGGGGCCAGCGATCACAGAGATATTCGATCGATCCTGCGGCGAAAACAAAGAGTTCAGCCCTGGGCAGCTACACGGGCAGGCCCAGATGATGAGGAAGAAAACCGCGCACACGAAAACACAAAAACACATCGCATGAGCGAACGCTTCTATTGAAATATTGGCCAAGATTTTTTTAAAGATGGAGAAATGCGGATAAAAAAAGATGTGTGGGCTGCGCAGGCCGGAAATATAATTATTGGATCAAAGAGAGATTTCGGAGTGAAAGAAAAGAGAGATTAAGAGAAAGCTTCAATGAAAGCCAGGTCATTAATGTGAGATAAAAAGATGAAATAGAGAGAGGGGGGGGGGACAGAGCGACAGACAGACAGACCGACAGGCAGATAGTCAGACAGAGAGAGAGAGAGAGAGAGAGTTAGAGAGACAGAGACAGAGAGAGACAGAGACTGTAAACGGGTCGAAAAATAAAGATAAACAGATGGGCAAACTCAGAGTGAAAGACAAATAGATAAATGTTGGCTTCTGAGTATTCCAAGTAAGAAAAACACACTATTTTGAAGAAAAGGGCAAAGCAATTTTAGGAATACCTTGCTCTATCTGATAACATTGGCAATAGACAGCGAATTAGCACGATACGAAGATATAACTTATGATGAATGCGCCTTAACACTTCGTAAAGTAATCCAAAAATTATTAAATAACATGTTTCAGATGTTTCATTTTATACAATGTCTTTTACCTACAGTTCAGCCAAAACACCTATCACCCTGATCACTTTATTCTTCTTAAACTAAACTAACCCCTTCTCTAAATCCGTATAGTTTTTGTTTTGTTGTTTGTTTTTTTTACTTTTTATTACCCTAAATATCTTAATACTATCTCTGAGTCGTTCCAATGACTAGCATAGTGACAGAGTTGGATATCCCGTATTGGACTTGGTTTTATACATAGGAATTACAACCAATAGCAAAATCTTGTATTTTTTATGTCTGTACAGCAGATACAGCATTCCAAAATTCATCTGTCCTAGGTGACCTTACAATGCCCATTACAGTATCCCTATGTGAGTACACCGCACGTGTGGTTGTGCTCACTGATGGAATCCACACAATGCTAGGTCCAAGATAGTTCAAGATAGTTGAGGATAGTCCAGGATGGTTGGGCCAACGATTGCGAGACAGCCCATCGATCCGGCCAAACAAAAGGGTCGGGGTAGCGGAACAAGAGATAAACAGCCGGCCAGGTTGCCCGCTCAAAGTTAAGAGCTTCGGGACGCCACTCGGAAAATAGCGAAAATTATTAGATAGAGCATCGCAGGCCGAGTCGGATCTAAAGGGTATTTAGCTTGGACAGGCAGTTCCATACATCACAAGGGTGGGGACCCGTAAGACAGCTCGGGATGGCGAGTACTTAGGTCTCGAGACAGCCGGGAAGACAGAATACTATAGGTATCTAGTCTGTTGTGGATTTCCCCTCTGGGTGGCGAATACTCTCCTTTGTCTAATGAAATAGCAATAAAAGGGAATAGGAGAGGAATAAAAAGAACGGATGGCTTAGGGACAAAAAGAGACATAAACGGGTATGCAGAAAGAAGGACAGGCAGTGGTAAAGTGATGCATATCGAGGTTAAGGTAGAGAGGAATCAATCCGTTAAACTTACGAAAAATTAAGGAAAACAACGTTAGTTTTAGACCGTCAAGGGAGCAGGATAACGCGTTCTTGGTTCTATCGTAGCTCTATTTGTTGTCGAAAAAAATAAAGCAGCAAAAACCACACTCTTAAGTCTATTGAAAAAGAAAAGAGATTAATATACAACTACCATTGACAAGACATTTATGCTCACATACGTACATAATCTTTTTTACATAATGCCAAGCTTTGTTTGGCCTACTTACTTACCTATATTGATTAGTTTTTATACGTATCAAGGTGTATTTTAATTTGAACGGAAATGCATGCATAAGATTTTGTTTTAAACATATTTTATCACTGACCCGAAAATGTTGCTATATCATCGATACAAAAATATTTGTTTTCGAATTTACTTTTTATGTTTTAAAAGGGGGTAAATGTGTTACAAAACGAGAACACTTTTTCATAAATATTGCATTAGGGACTCTATTTTTTAATTAGTAAGCAATCTAATTAGATCTAAGTAGCAGTTTACTGTTCTTTGTCTTTACAATAGTGTTGAATCCTACAGCCATTTCAATATTATTTTTTACGAAATTTATTTCCTGAAACAAATTTTCGCTAGGACAGTTAAATAAGCAATTATATTTCTTTATTCTAAATTATTTCAATTTTAGCTTCCTCTCACTCACTATTAAAAATTCTCCTTGTTCCCTCAAGCAGTAAAATGTAGACTCAGATAATATTTATGTAGGATAGCAGCCAATAATGGGGACATCTCAAGAGGGATTACAAGTGTGGGGCTCTTTCATCTGTTTGAAGAATCTCTTAAAGTAGAGTTCAGAGATATATAGGTTGCTTTACGCGCATTTAACATTGTTGAAATCAATACACACGTAACACATAGATGAAACGTGAAATAAAAAATGTTAATTAGATTTAATAGGAACGTACACGGTGACCTTTTCGCAGTACTTGTAAAGGCGTTTGTAAATGTGATTGTCTACCTGTCTGTATAATTATATGTAGACATGTTCATTATAGTTATTTGGTTTTCATTTAAACTTTAGGAGAAATTGCTGTAATTATAACAAAAAAAATTACAGTCAGGAAAACAAACCCTGAAACGAAAAGATTTAAGATGCACATAGCATATAAACGATCCATGCTTATAATGTACATTATTGCTGTGTGTTAAAAGATCTATGGAAAAACAAGATGGTCAACTTCAAAGTCTAAAATTATAGTAAACGAAGTGTGTGTGGAACTTTTTCTTTATTTTTGGTGATTTCAATTAAAGTCGACAACGTAGATAAGCAATCCCATCTAAACTTTGTGCGATTCCTGACTTTTGTATAGGCCTTATCGTAATTAATTTTCTATCTCGTTGGTTTTATAGAAGTAGACGTAAATTAAGATCAAGGAACTTGAAAGACATAGAAAAAAAGAAATAAAAAGAAAATTAATTTGATAACGTGGACTTGCGTGATTTTCTGCTATTCGTCAAGTAATGAAAGTGCATGAGCAAAAACCAAGAGAAATGTTGATAGCCAGATGAAAGCCTGTAGCTGTAGAGAGACAGTTCATCAGTTAAGTTACGTGGCAGATTTTTAGGTACATGAAATATGATTGTGAGCAAGGCTTCTATAGAAAGATGGATAGACAGAGAAATAGAGGAGAGTAGGGAACGAAGGAAGAGGGAAAGAGAATAAAGCCATAGAATTATGTTTTAATGGATAAGCACATAAGTAAATAGATACCTAAAAGATAAAATAAAATATTAAACAAAACAGAATGGTAGAACGAAAGAGGCGGGTAAAGTAACACAGACGGGAGGGACAGAATAAAAAAAAAAAAAGAAACATACAAACTGAAGGAAAACAAAAAGAGTTGAGTCAATTCACATCACAGAAGAGAAGTAAGTCTGTGCTTCCAGTATTCAGCGAAAAGAGTAGCACTTATGAATGAGGAGTAAGATTTATAGATCTGCCCGCGATTATCTAGTAATGTGTTGAAGGAGCAAGCGATCGATGCCGCAGAAAGAGGGATAAAAACTAAGTCTGCAGAGGAGCAAAAGGGGCTATATATTATTTACCCCTAAAAGAGCAATATCAATATTCTAGAGGAAAAAAAATGAAATACAAGAGAGGAGTGGCTAGACAAATATCGAGAAACATTAAGGGCTAGTCATGATTTGGTTTGAATGAGGGGAAAAACTGAATTTCGTTGCGTGAAGAGTTATAGCTCATCAAACAGTTTTGACAATAAGTTGCTAGGAAATAAAGTGCGCTTCACGTTGTAGGACGCATTGCTGGATAGTTTTGAGGTCCCCGTTTCTCAGGAAAGAAAACATCAGAAGCACAAGTTTGTCCATAGCTTTGCTACGGTTATGTAAGCAAATTTAACACCGTCGCATAACTTCTGGATTATGATATTAATTTTCACTCGAAATTAGAATTACCGAATAAATATTTTGTATAATCTTAACTACTTTAGCGTGTGTATTATTATATACTTTTGTTTTGTTTTGTTGTTCTTGTTGGGTTTTTTTAATTTTTCAGGAATATACTATTATTGTTCAATACGTATTTTTGTATCAGTTTCCAATACATTCAATTTCTATTTCTTTCTGTTACAATACGTGTATGTACCAACTCCATGTTTCTCTCTCTCTCTCTCTCTCTCTCTCTCTCTCTCTCTCTCTCTCTCTTCTCTCTCTCTCTCTCTCTCTCTCTCTTTCAACTTGCCCCTACATCCTTCCCTTCCCTGTCTTTTTTCTCTGTATGTCTGTCTATCATTTCGCCCATCAGACTCTCGCCTGCTCTCTGTCTCTCTCTAAGGTAGTGTACATATTCCTCTATTTCTGTTTATCTCTGAGGCTGGTTGTCTGCAAATCGCTGCCGCCCTCTCTATCTCTTTCTCTGTCTTTTTTTTTAAACCTTTATCCTGTTTCAAATTGATTTTGCCATCTGCAGCTAAGGGAAGTGTTTGTGCAATCAATGTTTATTAGATTCTCTTGTGTTCTAAAACCTCTCAGTTTTCTCTTCATTAAAATTAAGAGATGATTTAATCAAGATATTGCACACTTCAACGTGGAACTTTCTATGCGGATGAAGACGCTAGGCGCCGTAAGTACAAGGCATGGTTAGCTACTACTTTGTTGTACCTACGGCCTTAGGTGTCGACAGAACTTATATAGTAATTACGCCACAGGCATAGCTACAAAAGTCCTGTTTTTAAAAGTAAGTAAGATAATAAAAGAAAAAATGTACAAAAAATAATAATATAATAGGAGTTAAGCCATCAATAACAGCGAGTACTAAGATAGTCGAAACGGTAAAATTTAATCATAATGTTTGTGCATTGGCGGCTTAAAAACTAATTCATTCTGTTGTTTCGTTGAAGCAATCCTTGAATATTTCATTAGTGCGGCGAAATGTGTGAACAAATCACAAATTAAAGAGTGATTAGAGCAAACTCATGCAATATTACTCTTGTGAAAGAGAAACCAAAAAGTGTAGATCCTTTCATAAATTACACAGAGAAAGAAAACTCAAAAATGTACGTTGAAACCTCGAAAGGGGTAAAGTTAGGAAAAATACTCTTTTCTGCATTTTCTCTTTAAGAGCAGCGACTGCTTCAAAATCGAAGTCTCCCCGTAAAAAACCTAAACTTGAAAAAGTTCAAATCGCTATTTGCAATCCTGAACATACTTTGATCTTCCAATCTCAAAAGTCGAAGTCATATGTTGTTTTTTTCAGTAATTCTGCGTGACAAACTTCTTTTATAGATGGTTCCACCCAAAATATTTCCTGAAACACTGATGGCTTAACAATAATCGATATAACCAGGGAGAAGGGTAGGAAATTTAGATATAAACCGCGACTTTAAGGTTGTATGAGAGCGTTCTTAGCTGGGAGCATATAATTTCCGGCGCCTTAGTTTGACTCTGTCAGATTTCATCGGAATCCTACAAAACTAGAAGAAGAAAATGTCGTCACGATTACCTTCTTTTCTTTGTAAGACGTCAGAAATTCTATCAAAGTAGGGTGAAGTTTTATTTAACAAATTGCCATATAGAGGAAACACCGAAACAGAATAAAAAAGCAAACAAAGAATTGGTAAAGTATTATAAACATTAAGTCAATGATACTACTGTGTTGTTGGTATAAATGTTGATAAAAGATAACTTCTTCAATTCATTCTGTTCATTTGAAATATGTCTTGTAATAACTATTTTAAAGAAGAAGTGGATTGTCATAGCAACGATTTGTGTGGTATAGACAGATATTATTTCCTTGTCAAGTTCTATTCATTAAATAATATTTGATTGTATGGTCATGATTTTGGGTCAGCTATTTTAAAAATATAAAAACATAGTAGTAAATAAAGATGACACATTTGTTTTTAGACATTAAATTGTCTTTGTAATTTGATCGCCGTATTTCATTATTGTCAAAATTAATGTTTATGCTCTTTTCTTGATTATTTGTTTTTTTATTGGTCTCTTCCAATATTTGTCTGCCTGTCTGTCTAAACCACCCCCCCCCCCCCGCTCTCTATCTGTATATATTTCCATTCACCTATATTTTTGTCTACGAGAAGTTGTTTCATCTTGAAGGAAATAGTTACAAATCTGTTATGCAAAACAGACACAAGCGTCATACACGTACTGAAAAGTGCAAAATACATCAGTGCAAGTTTATTAACACGATAGTTAGTTGTGATGTGCTTGATGATTCATGGTGAAGAAACATCCATAATAGTTCTCAAGTTGTGTCTCTAAACACAGGCTTGTTGGATACTAAATTTCAACTCGTGAGTCTGGTTCTGTTTGGACCACAATACAATAAATAGACATTTTTTTAATTGAGTAAAAATGTTTATTGTAAGTGTTGTGTTATTTTTATACATTTAACATAACGCATGCGATTTTCTAATTGACATTTGTGATTTTACAGCACTTATTGCAAATTAAAAGTTCCAGTTATAGTGATGGGATGATTAAATGGTGCTTCATGTTCGCTTGTTTCGCTCAATTTCATTTACAAGGTCGTAAATCTCTCTACTCATCCAATATCTTAAACTCAGTATTTCTTTGACTGATTTTCGTGCCACTTCAGAAGTTTTTAACACTTTTTTCTTTTCTGTCTACTTTTCAAACATCATTAAGGGTCTTCTCTTCAAAGAAAACTTATTTCCTGTTAATTAGCTGGAGTGCGTGATGTGCCTCTGCGGTCTTATATCTCCCCGGAAGCAAAAAAAGTAATGACAGAAAGAGAAGGCGTATGAATACATTGTGCATGAAATTGAACCTAACGAAAGGCGTACCCAGTAGGAGGTAGCAGTACGGAAAGATAATATATTATAGCCTACAGCCTCGTACTGCGGAGGATGTACTAGCGGAAACACTAGCGGCTTGCCAAAGCTTGGATGAAGCCCTCCGTGGCATCTGTGACCCTGCATCAGACCCAAACGTGCATAGACCGCATCCTTACTTTAGCCTTGGTAAATTCCGTGACATCGTGTTTAACATTTCATTGCGTCTGTGTTGCCGGGATCGATCCTTCCCTACTGCGAGAGGGCCGATATAAGGACCATGAGCGTCCCCGTGAATCAAGTGGAGGACGGGGCCGTGTTTTAAATTGATCATAATTAATTTATTTGGACAGCGCCACGACTGATCACGAGGCACGTCAAGAGTGAAAAGAGAAGTACTTAGAATCAGAAGAGGAGTTGCGGTGGAGAGTGATTGGAACTGAGGGTTACACTGAAGAGATTGGAGGGAACGGTTGAAACCGACAGAGATTGGCGAAGAATGGATGGTTTACAGTATAAAAGTATACTTTCATTTTGTTAAGAATTTTGAAAATTCCTGTAATATTTTGCAAAGCACTCCTTTACAGATGTGGTTAAGCCTTCTTTCTTTTGCTGAAATTTAATTGCAAAGATAGTCAAGTATAGACTTAGATTTTGGTTCGTATTAGTCCGCTAATATGATTATAACTTTGTTTAAATTTTGTGTCTGTTTGTTTTTTGTGCCCAAAATGTTTTAAACTTTTTTTTTCATTTTTCAAGTATGACAAACGATGCAACAAACAAAAAACTAAATGCAAATACCAAAGACGTGAAAGAACGGTTGTAGCTACTTTAAAAGATTACTCTACGCAAGACGCGGAGAAAAAAATGTAAGAGTAGACGTCTCATTAAAGATTCAGGGACAATCTTATCGCGATCCTTACATTGACTTTAACTGAGACTGAAAAGCTGGAAATTTCCTCTATTTCTCGGTAAGCCAGGAGGGAGAGTCCACTCCTGTGTGTCCAAGCTTTTCGCCTTACAGGAGACAATACCGGTGGACTCGGGGATTAGCCGACTCTTGGTCGCGCTGCTGGACCAAATGAGCTCAGGAACATACAACAAGCGCCACACCAGTTCCTTGTCTGAAACGGATACATAATGAATGTCTAAAAACGGCTGGTGTGCAAACAAAACAAAAAAAAGGGGGGGATTGGCGCATATTAGTTAAACTAGTTGTTTTGTATGAGGGTTTTTAAGTAATTGTGTCATAATCATAACAAAAATTAATTATGACTGATTTGTATTATTTTTTAAAACACCCACCGTGATCAAATTGGCTTTGGCTATCTCATAGATATGTCCTAAGACAAAGGACTACCTATTGTTAACATGTTGTTTTCCCAGAGAATGTTGTATGCGTTAAATAAACAATACCAGCCGGTAAACGGGCCATCCTTAATACGCAAAAAAATGGGATATTTTAATATGCTGACGTTCACAACAAAGTCATAAACGGATACGTCATTTACTGAATTTATTCCATGTACCCAAGGCCTGCCTACATAGAATAAGCAGAACAATAGATCTGAACAAACAAAAAACAGTGATGTGGCATCCTGAAAAAATGTGTTTTGCTTCAACTTCTCTCCCTGTTGAACGTACCCATTGTCCGCCAAAATCCTGTTGAGCTCGCAGATACTCAGTCAAGATTGAAGACTTCCTCCTCGCGTTTGCTGATGAAACTGGTGGGCATTTCTTTTTAAGTCACTTCTTTTGGGTGGTTGTTTGTCAACGGGCTCTATAAGACGTGGCTTCTATTCACTCCCGCCTGTAGCGTGCACTTGTGTTCTCACTACAACAGCAAATTTCAAGCCTGAGTTCAGTGATTTACGGCACGCCAATTCGATTACGGGTTTAGCTGCACGAGGAGGGTTTAAGCCGTGAGTCGCCTGGGGGAACATGGATTGAAATGTAGAGCGAAAATGTCTGTCTATCCAGGAGCCTGTCACCGAGCTCTTCTTTCCACCTACACAACGAACGTGTGGGTTTACCGTAAAGACACATAGGCGTGCTTGTTTTCGCCATGCCACAACTGATAATTATTCAGAGCAGGGTGTTCCAATCACTATGATTATTTGTTTCTTCTTAGGTACTATTTTATTTTTATAACTCATAAAAGATAAAGGACGGTTTTTAGCGTTTTGAACCATGACAATTTTCTGAAAGACAAAAGAATATTTAGCAAGAGATCATGATTTTAGGGTTAATCTTACAATTATTTTCAATAATTATTAACACGTGTATACTAAAATTTATCAATATTCTTTAAGAAGCTTTTTTAGGTTGGTTTAATTTTCTGATCCACTATAATTTTAGAAAATCGGAAATGGCATCACTTCTCTGTCCCCCCAACGCTATTTCTATCCTTTTGGGAATATATTTTTTCCGATATTTTTTGTCGAGCAGTTCGATGTTTTCCATCTACGTTTTTGTGAGCACTTTTCTTGGCAATTTGTGCCTGTCGATCATTGCAGGAGAGGCAACTTTTTATCGATGTATGTCCACTTAGAACGAGAACAGTTTCTTTGTTGGTTGGTAGCAAATAAGAGAACTACTTCGCGGTGTGTATCAGTTCTCGTAGTAGACGTTCCGAAACCGCTGTACTAGTATTAATCATGAAGGGGGGAAAAGTTACTCACTAGGTCTGTTATGTACTATAGTGATCTCTTGCGTGGATAAGGTTTGGGTTCGTGTTAATGTTTTCTCGCGTCGGGGGGAAGCGATGTATCTGATCTGAGTAGAAAAGAGCAGATCAAAATGGAAAAGATGAAATGAAGCTTGGGGATAAATCAAGAGAGAGATTGAGAGAGAGAGAGAGAGAGAGAGAGAGAGAAAGAGAGAGAATGAGAGACATACTGCAGACATTGTACAATTAGAGAGACACAGACATTTATTGAACTTGCCGACTGACGGACTAGACCCAGGCAAAGATTTCGATGGACAAATAATTAGGAGCAATGTAAAGACGCACAGATATTTTCTCAGCTCTGGTTTAACTAAGACAGTATGGGATCTGGATTTGTCTGGTGGTTTTATGAAAGCATTATTTTTGGCTGATATAACAAAATGAAGTATTGTCTCCAGGTGACACTGAAAGAAAATTCAATACACTACTCAAAATACCCGTTTTCCTTTTTCTCCAAAAACTCTAAATATTTATATTATATAAGAAGATGGTCGTAATTTATTAAACAAAACCATTATCTGACGAACATAAAAACAATGGAGTTATTTTTTTAAACAGGTCTATCTTTCACATTGTACATTTAAACATTTCATGAATATCGTTTCTTTTAGATAATAGAATGAAGTTAGAAATGTGTAATCAAGTTTAAATGCCAGCCAACACGAATACTCAAAAGATCAGTTTCTAGATATGAATGGATGTATGAATGAATAAATTAATAAATGCCTGTATACATGAAGTAAGAAAGAAGTAAAAAGTTAATAAATAAAAATACAAAACTGAATGTGTAGAATTGTTGCCCATCTTGGTGTCTTCGGTCGCTGAATCTCACAGAAGATGAGACAGGACTAATTTCAGTTTGGGATTTAGAAAATGTGGAAAAATCAAGCGGGGAGCCTATGGCTGAAAACTTAAGTCACCGGCAACATGACAAAATGAAAAGGCCCGGGGCTCGGTCCCGGCTATATTCGCCTTAGTGTATCATAGTACCCAGGATATCCTCGCCCAGCCCGCCCCCCATTAAACTGCACTGGCTAAAAGAGCCGCCTTTAACATTTCATTACCCTAGCTTGAGGCAATCGATCGCTTCTAATCTTGAGGTGTTGAGAGTTTTTGGATGGATACTGTGGTCAGGTCATTAGATTAGATTTTTCCCTTCATTTCGCATGCAAAAAAAAACGAAGGAAAAAAAGAGTGACAATGAAACAAGCTTCTGAGAGTAAAGGCAAAGTAAAGATATCCCTCCGTGCTGACAGTCTGTTTAAAGAGGCTTTTAAAAATCTCTTTAAAGCCTTAAAAATTTAATGAGTTACCAACACCACCAGCACCACCACCACCATCATCATCATCATCATTATCATCATCATCATCATCATCATCATCATCATCATCATCATCATCATCATCATCATCCTCATCATCATCATCATCATCATCATCATCATCTTCATTACCATCATCATTATCGTTAGCAGTATCAGCAGCATCACCATCATCATCGACGTCTTCGTCGTTAGCAGTAGTAGCAGTAGCAGCATCTCCTTTTCATCATATTTTCCTCATTCTATAAAAACGTAATTATTCATTTATATCGCTTTTATTGTTTTACTTCTTCATCATTTTCTGCATTGATTCTGCCATAGATTAAAAATCAATTTTTTAATGTATAACTGTAATGAATACAGATCCTCAAATTTTTCTATAGCAATGTAATGTAGTAGGTTAGATAACGAAAAAAAAGCATTAACTAATGCAGTCTTCTTTTAAAGCATATTCGCGACAAATATACCGACTCATCTTTGTGTGAACCACTTGTTCAGTTTACTATGCGACTCTTGAG
>RQTK01000032.1:673679-701179 GCA_003991915.1 Elysia chlorotica | reverse complement strand
TGGCTAAACGTACACCATACTTTATTGGTATAGAGAAAAGCAGTAGTAACAACAACAACAACAACAACAACAACAACAACAACAACAACAACAACACAGGAGCGACAAGTAAAGTAGTAAAAATACAATGAAAAACAAAGAGAAAAAAACAGAGATAGAGGTAGGTAGGAATGCAGAGAGGGTGGGGGAAGGTAGAGCGGAGGAGGAAAGATTTAAAAATATATTCAGCACCTACATCTAACTTTGAAGTTTTTTCTGACCAGCTTTCACTTGGCTACACCGAAAAACGCCTGAACTTCATACTTTTTCTTGAGTAATAAGTAGTTTGGGATGTTTTCACAACGACCTTTAGCGATGTTTAAGCTTAATTATTTCATTAATTATGACAAGAAGCAATTTCTAACTTCCAATACTTAGCGTTATTCATTCTTTAAGAACACTTGAAACTTTTGTCATTTTCAGAATTATGCTGTGAAAATAGGAAATACTTAGAAAACACGGAAGCCTTGAATATTCTTTTTTAAAAACGTCCATATAAGAAGGAGTTCATTGTACAACCCTTCACAACATTTTGGGACATTTTTAATCCTTTTGCAAAATGATCTTTCACATATCGCACTAAATCTGTATTCACGAATGCACGGATCTTCACAAATCGTTCAAAGCCTATTCAGGGCTTATGTCAAAGCAGAAACAGAATAAACAGCAGATTTTATTTTTTGTAGGGGTGTGCTTTTATTACAGTTGTTTTATGAGCAATCTGGACTGCTGCTCAGCTATTTACAGCATATTTAATTGGGGAAAAAAACATGCATTATTTTTTCTAGATTGTAATACATTTTGTATAATGTTGATGTGTGATAGCGAGTGAAACCAATAAACCAGTGAATATGTATCCTTAACTGCACTTAACGGAACATTGTATTAAGTTTGTTGCAATCAATTTAAATTCCGGTGCAAATACAATTTTGGTTCATTCTACTCTGCTCAATGTAAAAATTTTCATTATATATGTTGCGGTCGCTTTGAATTGGACTATACTTAAGAGAAGAAGGGTTGCGTGATTTATCTTTATAAATTTAATGAACGGAAAGACCGTCATTATATTAAATATGCTGTACCATAGTTTCATATCTGAGCGTGTGCACAGGTCGCAACACATTTTGACACAACTTTAGCAAAAAAAAAAGGAAAAAATTCATGCAATAAAGTATTGTTCAACATAGCCATTTCCATTTATCGGAGAAAAAAACAAACAAAGAGAGTTTTACAAACTGCGACTATGAGAAAAGCAATGTATTTCGGAACTGCTGGCGTCACATCGTTTCGTTGTTCTTTTCGCTTGACTAGCTGAGCATGAGAAATGGGAACAGACAATCCTTTTAAATTAACTCACATTGCTTTTACCTTACGTGTTGTTGGATACAGTTCCGATCTCTTTGCTTGTATTTGTCAAATTCAGAAGAGCGTATTTGGATACCTCTGGCTGTTTTATCTTAATGCGATGATACTAAAAAGTTGGTTGCCGTCGCCAGCAACAATGCTGTCTAGTGGACGTGTGTCAATACTTATGTCCGATAATTTTAAGAGACAGACGAGGGGATACTAGAACTCTATCAACTGGTCACTTTATTGACACCAAAAATGTTAATGTCTATAGTGGAAAATCATAAAAGTAAAGTAATCTTGGATAGTTTAACGTTCCCTAAATCTACAGAAGATTAAACATGGAGTCAATAGCAGCAGCTGAAATTTGAACCGCGGATATCCCGTTCTCAGTCTAAAGCGCTAACCATTGAACTACAAACTACGCGCAGAAGTTAATAGCAAGTCTCAACATAACGCTAATAATCAATATTTTTTCTTTCCAGATGCGTTGTTGCCTGGCTCCTCTGATTGTGTTCATGGCAGGCCTCTTGCACAACTGCACACCCATCAATCCAGGTGAGGGGGTAAAAGAACAACTACCTGTTGTGTAACGCAGAAAACTTTAGAAACACTAGCGAAAAAATTCGAATTAGTGTATAATTAAAAATGCAAAGGGAAAGCAAAATAGTGCACTTATCATTTTGATATTAATGTTTCTATTTACGTACCTCCTACTCAACATTGTCTTATTTTTGTAACGAGAATTCGACATTTTTTTTTCTGGTGTTGTTTTGTTGTTGTTTTTTGTTTGATTGTTTTGTTTATGGGTTGTTGCTTTTTTGTTTTGTTTTGTTTTCCCTTTTTGAAGTTTTTTATCGTTGTTGTTGTTGTTTGACTGTTCTGCTGATTGGAAATATCCAAAGACTGGCGTCTGGCAGTCCAAGATTTACCACACTGATGCAGGGCGGGGATTTATATTTGAGTAGATCACGACACCGACCCAAGCAGTATCGGAATTCCAATACGAGACGTCATTCGGAACATTTCGCTCTATCGACTGAACTACAATTACATTCACCCTCAGACAACTATACAATGATTATAAATATACCTAAAATTATAAAAGATAATAATAAAGAGGGGGTATAATCTTAAATCACTGTAACTATTTTGACCCCTGTAATGGTTTAATGATAATCGCTGCGATGACGTACTAAGCTGTCCTCCAGATCCTGACCACAGCGCAGTTTCTGACTGTGAATAAAGAATCAAAGATTCAATTATATGAGCATTTTGCTCGTGTATCTGCCAAAAAGGTGTTGGCATTACCTCCTTATTTCCACAGAACTGGCAATGTTTTAACGTTCAATCTCATATTTTGTAAGTTTTGCGGAATGTAGCTTCAAAAAGAGGAGCACTGAACTTTAACAATTGTACCTAGAACAATGTAAATGACATTTTATGACAAATTAATATCAAGTGCTGGTGCAGCATGACTGAAAATATTTAGTGAACTTGTTGATAGTGCAATATTGTTGATAAAAGGTTGGGTTGACAATGTAGAAAAGACTGAAAACAATTTGGGGTGGATCTATAGCACTGAATACCTTATTATGATAATGCTTTACAATGATGTTTACATTGACAACAATATGCATATTCGAAATATGTATAATAATGCCCAAAGTTAATTAACTTCCTGAGTTTTGTGTTTGATGGTTCTTGTTTGTGTCAGGATGGGCCAAAAAATCCTCAGTAACCTTTGTTGATTCATTCAAACCTTTAAATAAATGTTTATGAAAAAGCAAAGTATTTTATATATCTCTCAAAGTTACATTGAGCAATATCGGTTTTGTACACGGTCTCAGATGATTTTGTTCTTAACCTAGAAAGCCAATGAAATTAATCAATTGCCACTATTACGAAAGACCATCGGTGACTAAAACGTAACGACTCATTCATAAATAAAGCTCAAGATTTAAAGTCGATGCCTTTCAGAGAACAGATCAAGGCACGGAATAAGTCTAATAATTAATAGAATTGAAGATAATTCTGTATAATGCCGACAATATGGTTGTATAATTATAAGCCTAATAAGCACAAACTGTTCAGCCATACTCATCGCCTGGTGTAACTGTCCTTATTAGGTAATGATATTATTCTGATAAAATTGTCCCCTTCGGTAGCTTGGCCTGTTACTCAATAAAACCTCGTCTAAGATCACACTGGGGGTGCGAGACGAAGCCAGTTCTAGACACAATTTCAACTCAGAGAAAGAAAATCAGTGTGTCACGAGCTTTTAGTTCTCTTTAAGTAATCTCAGTTCAAAAGAATAATAAAATGGGACGGAATAGCCTTCGTTAGCAAATCTCCACGACTTGTCATGTCTCAAAGAGATGAGAAGATATTGATCAATCCCTCCGTTAGCTGGTGTTTCTTTAATAGACACTGGGAAGGATTATACATATATTGTCCTCTACTCATCCTTTGAATAAAGTTGACAAATCAGAGACAGTTTATGAGTCGAGATAAAGGGAAAGAGATAGAAACCGAGACAGACAGGTAGGCATGAAGGGAAACAGATAGACAGACAGACATAATTATGAAGAGAGACAGAGGGACAGAGGAGGAGTAATAAGAAGAGCAATCATCACCATTTATTTCTATGGACGACACTAATTAGGAAACTTGAAGTCAGAGCACCGCAATTATAGCGCGCGTCTAAATCCTTTGATGAGAGAGTTAATTATTGATTTAGCTATGATTAGTACACCACTCATTCACCATACTTTTCTTATTCTTGCATTTTATTACTTGTTATTTTTTCTTCTCATGTCTTTTTGGTACTTTTTGTCCCTTTGAAAATGAAGTCATAAATTTTCCGGCCTTGTATTTGACATATTTGTCCAGTTTTTTTTTAACAATTTTATTCTTAAGTTAGTCAATCCCTACATCAGCTTTATCAACTTGATAAGAAACCTATGCCAAAAATATGTAGTAAATTATTTAATCATCTTATTCTTAAACGTGGCAATACCATTCTCTGGAGTACTCTAATCTTTTTTTTTCATTTGACAAATACGACTTTCATTTTAAAGTTTTAACCTACAATTATAATCAATGAACAATTTATTTGCCTAATTGTTGCCTTTTCATATGAAATATGTGATTGTTTCTCACACATGTGGCGTTAGTTAAAAAATAGAGCGCCGGGTATTGTATCTCATGTGAATCTCTCGGTAAAAACACCCAGCTTTCGCTTGTTAGACTCAAAGTACATGTAGTATAAATTATGTTTGGTTGTTGACCCACACAGAATGTTTTAGAGGAAGGTGCAACCATACTAATAGACATCCTACTGAATGGGTTACGTAGATCATAAATAATAAGCATAATCATAAAAGTTGAAGTTTTGAAGTGTTATTGATCTTGAAAAGTTTCAAGTTTGTTTAATTCTTTATTTGTTTGTTTGTTGTTGCTTAGCGTTAACTGTCAGTGTCAGCACTATATAGGCTGTATTGTGGATGGGTCTCATACTACTAATGTCTCAAAAATCTACTTACTGCCACACAGAGTCAGTGAGGGTATACCATGGCTTCACTCTAAAGCGGTCACATTATACTGACACTGGCCCTTTTTTGTACCGATTGTGGGTTTCGAACCATCAGTTGAAAGTTACAAGAACGGTGAAGGTAAAATGGTGATCAACTTGCAAATAGACAGAGTTTCACACTGTTGTGTACCATTTTAGTTATGACAAAGAAGGCTTACCATATCCAATCATTATTGGTAATATTTTACTTTTTCATGTCACTAATATATTTTCTTTTTATCTCCTTTCCAACAAATTTCCCCTTTCCCCTGTGTTATTTCAGAACCCCAACCGCACCCCCAATTTTGTATAGATTATGAGGGAAATTATCATATAATCCACGGTATTCAGTCCAGAAAAACATTTACAACGAATAACCTTTAGAACAGAAACATATCTAAACTTTACAGAACTTTTAACTTGTATTTTTCGAGTGTCAAAGACACATTAATGCATTGAAATATATTAGAGCTGTTGAATGAAAATATTTTTGTACATTTGCTATTTCATAATTTTGTAGAAAAAGTCTCTTACGTTTCATTATGAAATTTAATTATACTAGATCATTTAATAAACAATTAATATTTAGGTTTTCGGAAAATGCGATACAATTATTTTGAAACCATAACATGTCAGAGAAATATATCTCAATTTTTTTATTTATATTTGTTTTGTTTTGGGTTTATGGGAGTTTTCTTAATTTTTAATATTGTGATTTCAACAAAATATATCATACAAACCTCTCTGTTCTGCTTTTCATCCCACCCACCCCCATGCACCGTGTCCCCCAGCCTGTGACTGCGTCGTGTACCAGAGTCACGGCGGGAACCAGGGCCGGTTCAACTCGCCAGACTTCCCCACGCCCTACCCGCCCAACAAGAACTGCATCCTGTACACCTTCATAGGCGAGCCCGATGAGATCATCAAGCTCGAGTTCATCGAGTTCAACGTGAAGCTGCCGGACCCCAGTGGGTGAGTACAGACTGACAAGGGCGGTAAGAGTAGAGAGGGACATGGTCCGACCATTAGATCAAAGTAGATCTCAAGTTTTCTTTCCGTCGATTTTCACCTTACTGGATCTTTTTGTGTGTGCGTGCGCGTGTGTGTGTTTTGTTTTGTTTTGTCTTTGGGTACACTTTTTCATCAATTTTGCGTACCCAGATTTTTTTGAGACACAAAAATTATATTTTGGGGCACCCCAGTCAATTTTTTTTGCACTTTGTCCAAAATATCAAATGTATCTTTTTAATTCACAAACATGCTCTTTGTACTTCGTTTGTATTAGTTTATCAGTTTCAGAGTTATGGTTTTATTTGAAAAAATGTAATGTATTCAAAATATACATGAATGATAACTCAGTTTTAATGAAAGTGCCTGGGTATTATATTAGTTTAGATTTATACCGCGGAAATCCTTGTGGCCAATCCAGAGCATTGAGCAAGTGACGCTCCTATTTTCCGCGGGGTGTCCATCCATCTCAATAATTATAACACAGTTTGATTTGTTACGTTGGGCGATATTTATTTAATGAATGTCTGTGCCTCCTGAACATCGATTTAGTCACTGTTGTTTGGGAAATAATATTATCTTTTAGGACAAAGACTAGTTAAGAAGCTGGAAAGGGCCTTTAGAAATGCAATTGAGATGGGGCATTCTAAACATTGCGTATGTGTTGTTACATATTCACTGTCTATGGTACAGCGCGCATTTGATATTTATAGTTTTGTTTCGTTTCGGGTCTTTTTTTTTAATTTTTATCACGTTGTTATTCTTGGATGCCAACAAGTCCTGTTTTCATGCCAATATGCAACCAAAAAGATAATATTTGCTTGAAAACTGAAATTATTGTTTTTGTTGTTTTATTGTCTTAAATCATCATGACATTTCCACTTCATTGCTACGCAGTCAGTTGACACATTGTAAAACGAAAAAGTGATAAACCAGTTTTTACCACAAGGTGGCGCGGCTGTCTAATGCGCGGCATAAAACTCGTTGATGGACTTCCTGCTCTTAATTATATGCATTTCTGTTTCTACCATTCTTTTAAAGCTTCTGAAGAGTTCCTGCTAATAAGAGATGGTTGTAGTGGCTCTTCTAAGTTATGTATCAAGCATGGCCGATTTAGTATATCAAAGGGAGCCATATAGAACAGTGTGCATTGCTCATTTCTTGACTACAATTTAATTAGTGTTTAAACGCTAGCTTTTCAGTCTGTGCGTGTCCGATTTGATCAGAAGGCAACAGTTTTCGCTACAGGTTCCCTCTGCGCGTGTTTCTGACAAAAGCAGTGAGTGAAGTACCTCTAACAGCATAGACTCATTTAATCTGGAGGTGGAGGATAGAGTGCTCACTTCAGTGGGCAGATCCAAGCTTATCACTGAAATAACCGCTATAAATAGATGTAAATCTAAAATCTCAACCTTGGAAGAATTCACATTGTGGATGATAAAAATATGATATTTATATAATGTACCATGGAACTTATACGTACACAGCTAACAATAATCAATACTACAACAACACCTATAATAATGATTAGAATAATTATATTGATGTTAACAACAATAAGAGCAACAACAACAACAGCAGCAACAACAATAACAACAGCAAAAACAATACCAACAACAACAACAACAACAACAGCAGCAACAACAACAACAACAACAACAACAACAACAACAACGACAACAATAAGAATGAGAATAATAAGGACAATTATTTCAAAGACTGTGTCTAGTGAGAGTATGAGGTGAGCCAGTACAAAGTTTCACACCGTCAACTTGTTTGTTCCTCAGGCTGTCACGTAAGGGTGATTGATTGAGTGGGAGGCTAGATCTAGTTATCTCTAAATATCGGCTTCTCGTGTCCTCGGACATTTCAGAATAGTTATCTCTCTATGGAATTTAGACTGAAAGGTACATGAGTATCGACCCACAATTGAGTCCACGGCTTCCAAAAATAGAATCCAGCCACCAACGTGAACCTATTATTTGTATTACTTGAGTAACAGCGATATTTTTAAATAAATTTTATAGCATCTTTTAGATTAGATGATGCCTAGGGAGTATGCTGTCGTTTTCCTCACCCTCAACATACACAGGAGAAATGTAGACTGCTCGAATTGCACCTAATACTTCAATGGCATGGCTAATCTTCACACTTACTTATTTGGACACTTGTGTCTCTAAAAATTAATTTGTGTCTTCTTCAGTGATTTTAACTTTAAAAAATGGAGGCGTTCATGGAACAGCCAAAAATAGTATAGTTAGTGCCCATGAAAACTGATTCTAACAATAGCATATTAGGTAAACCATTAAAATATAGGTCTTTCGTTTGCACAAAATTTTCTTTTCTCCTCTTTTTAATTTTTGCTGGATAAGATTTTGAGATGACCCCAGCAATTATGATGGTTTTTAAACATACACAAATATAGTAGTCAACACTACTTAAACAAGAAAACTTAATCCCTTTTTTCTCAGCCATGGTCTTTCTCGTTTCGGTAAGGCTTTGGGAAAGAATAGTGTCTTTTCAAAGATTAAATCTAGGCTGTTTTAAAATATCCCATGGTGGAAAGAAATGAACATCCTTAAGTTTCCTTTTACTTTAGAAATTTTCCACTTTGTTTTTAAAGGAAATGGGTTCAAAGAGAAGCGAGATTGCAATACCAACTTTAAGACATTTTTAATCCAGGAAATAGAGGGATAAAAGTGCTCTCGTTGTTGTGGAATCGGTGCTGGCATTGTTTTCAATAAAGATTTTAGAAACAACATTTGACATCGTAAGGTCTCTAGGTGTTAAATGTTTTTAAATAAATGTCACTGACATAATAGGGAAAATATGCCTACAATAACGTAACTGTTAAAATCGAGATCGGCAAATCAAAATAAGACTTTTCTGACGGAAAAAAAACATGTTAGCAGTATAAAGGGCTCTAGTCCTTTGTTTTATTGGGCCGTGTTATGTTATTGGTAGTATTGGCGAGGACTGATTCAAATTTCCTAATGTTACCAAATTTAACACAGCGTGCTTTATAGTTTAAAACAGAGACATTCAGTCTTACTCTTGGTCAAAACTATATTTCTGTGTGCTTGTATATTTAACAAATTACAAAAGAACCCTGTAATGAAGTACAGATTTTTCAGAAAAGTATTTGAGATCACGTGCAAAGACCACGCGCAAGGACCACATGCTAGTTGAAGAGAAGTGGTTGAAATTTTATAGCATGACATTGGAGGATGAAAAGGACTTAAATCCGCAGACAATGGGCAAGAAGTAAAGTGGTATGGACATAACACTAGATCATCTTATCACTTGCAAGGATTCCATTCGAGTCACTGTAAAGGGGCGGATAGAAATATAGGGAAAAAGGAGTCCTGGATAGAAATAATAGTAAGAGAAACAGAGACACAAGAAGAGTGGCTTAAAAGAGGTTCAGATTAAGGGATTTTTTAAAATATTGAAGCCGATTCTCAGAATAAACTAACGACCAGAAATATGAACTCAAGACCAAACATTATGGTATTTTTAAATTTTGAGAATGAGTCTTTTTATCTATAAAACCCATCTTATATATCTCTTAATGCCCTGCTATATCGATGCTATGAAGCTATTTGTCAAAAGATTTGTTAGGAATAAGAGTCAAGATCACAAAAATACAGAGTTTCATTTAAATTCCAGAAAGTTGCTTGTTTGTTGTGTTTTTTTTTCGAGCAAAAAATTGTTTATCTCTGCTAAGAAAGCTTATTTTAAGAGAACAGATCTTGCAAAATACAAGAAAAACATACGAGATGTGCTATAACACAGATAAAGCGAAAACGCGCAAAAGAGATTATACCAAGGCAAAAGAATCGCTTGAGTAGTCTTGAAGAGCTAAAGCACCGAAGCATGAGTCTAGACGATGAAAGGACTCAGAGATAAAACCAAAGAAACCAGGAGTTATGCTTTTCTGAATGCTGTTGGATGTACGTGGAGATGATTAATACTCACAGCCAATTAACAGATCAAGAACGGAATGGAACGGCAAGCCTGAAAAATTCCAATAGCTGTTGGACTCTTTAGAGTTGAATTGATGTAATTTTATGCCCAACGTCATCACTATATAGGCTATATTTTTGACGGGCCCCAAGACTGACGTCCGACAAGTTAATGTGCTGTCACACAGTCATGAGCATACCATGACTCCTGTCTTAGCCAATCATATTAAACTGACACCAAAACAGCCAGTAGGGGGCGAAATCGCAAGGGCTCGAACCACGGACCTCCTGCGTCGGAAGCCGATATTCTACCCCTGGGCTATCGCGAACCCCTGGACTCCTTAGATAGTAAACAGGAAAATCCCAACACAATGGGCCTTTCATTGCAAAATGCGAATCAAGCGACATCTTTTGATAATATACCTTTTAATTTCAACGAAACACGTCTAGACAAAAGCGTCGGGATTTGAGCTTTAAAATGTTGAAATGAGAGCTAATTCAATCAAAAGGTCTATACTTTCTTTTTTTATTGTTTTATATGAATAAAGATCACACCATCATGTTGGTTTCGTTAAGCTTTGCTCTACCGTCTATTTTCTGTTTCAGTTTATAGGGTATTATTTTTACTATCGCCATTCAAAACTAAAATATCCGCATAAACTACTCCCAAAATTGTTGATTGAAGGTGACTTTATACGGGAAAATGGGCCCAGTCTTAATTAATGTTAGTAATGGGAAGCAGACAGGACATCTAACTATTGAATGTCATAAGATGGCTGGAATAATGGTCAAACAGTCGTGAACTTCCTAAAAACTTCCTGGTCTTTCTTTCACGTCTTTTATCCCTTTTCTATCCCCCCCCCCTTTCCACAAACAACTTCTAATAACTACTCTCTTGTTGTTCCTACCCCTATTTTCCCTCTCTTTTATCTTATATCCCTCTCATTAGTCATCTTCTCGTTTCAAGAAGTATCGCCGATAGCGGTATGTTTGTGACCTTGTAGCCCAGGCAGAATCAGACCCCAGAAATGGGGCATCCAGCTTTCAGCTTCTGTATGAGGAAGTTAAAGAAGTTGGAACCGATCTCAAGTCAATTCTCCTTGGTCCTTGGCTGTGTGTACATTCGCCTCCGGGGCTGTCTCAAATTTTCAGTCACGTAATAAAGCTGTCGCAATACGCAAGACGTGTCTTGAGTTTGCAATATTTTTATCTTGCCTGTTGTGTAGATTTTTGGCTTCACAAAAAAAAAGAAAATAAATTTACCGGAGAGATGAGCCGTGATCAAATTCTATCAAAGTCTTCCCACTTTTGCAATAGACTGAATTTGAATTAAATACATGTTTATTGAAGAAGTTGGATTCTTTCGTGTGTGTTTTTTTTTAATTCGCAAGCTGATATCTTTCCAAGAAAAATTAATGTTCTTAATCCAAATCAATCTTGCGTTAGCCGTGAATAACAGTTACTCAGAACAACGAAACTGAGTGGCGTGTTAGTGTCAATTTCTTTAGTAACCCGGTTTGGTTTGTAAGTGTTAGTAATTATTGCTTCGATTGTCCGTTTTACATATTTTTTCTTGTCTTACATAATTTGTCATAGTAGTTCCAGAGTAAGCATAGATAAGACTAGCATTAATAAATCAAATGCCTTCTTGATTAATACTGATGTATGAGTAAATTGGTGTACTCTGTGTCTTTTATTTTTTTCTGTCTCACATAATACTACAGTTGTTGCAGAAGAAGCGTAGAAAAGATTTTTATTCTTAAAGTAAAGTGCCTTCTGGATCAACATTGATAAATTAATTATTCTCCCTCCCCTGTCCTCTTCCCTTCCCCAATACCACAGGCGGTGCGTGGACTTTCTGCGGGTGTACAACACGATAGACCGGCCCGAGGTGAACGAGTACAACAAGCATGACCTGGAGTTCTGCGGCAGCTACCCGTCCATCCAGAACACCGTGTACAGCTCGAGCCGCAGCCTCGTGCTGGAGTTCCACTCGGACTACCGGCGCGGCCAGCCCGGCAACTACACCGGCTTCAAGGGCGTCTACCAGTTCCTGGACCGCCGTAAGGACATGTGGCTGACTCGGTTCACCGTATAGGATCCCCGGTGCAGGGGGACATAGGAAACGTTCAACTCAGAGAGAGAGAGAGAGAGAGAGAGAGAGAGAGAGAGAGAAAGAGAGAGAGAGAGAGAGAGAGGAAGGAGAGAAAGAGAGAAACCCCTTGTTATACAAAAGGCAGTCTCAATTATTTCATCAAAACCATCTACTTGGTATGCTCTACGTGACGGAGGAATAACTAATAAACCACAAGCCACTACTTAAGACCGCACAATCATTAGGTCCACAAATATTGGTGTAAGACACGGGGTAAATACGGCTAGGCTACTCACGGGACACAACTCTTCATAGAATATGTCTTATTAGTCTTACACGCTTCCCTTTGCTAAAAAAAATTTTTCGGGGAGAGAACTGATTTTTCTTTGGGTTTTTTTTGTTTTTGTTTTTTTTGTTTTTTTTTTCTAATTTTCATTTTGAAAAGGGTGGAGACTATAGAGTTTACAAGGTGCATCTCAGTGAAGCCAATGATTAAATAAGCAATAATGATTTAACTTTTAGAAGAAAAAAAAACATGATCATGAAAGTTGTTTTTGTCTATTTTAAGAAATTCTTCATAGCACCGCTAAAACCAAAATGAAAAACTTTTTTGACAGATAACACGATACCTTAAATTCAGTAGTTATAAACCTTTTATTTAAATACTTATCTTTATTTTACATTAAAATACTGCAAATTTATATTTGAAAAAGAAAACAAGCCATTTTGCTGAATGAATTAAAACAATTATGAATGAATCTTGGGCTTGACTTATAGTGATGTCAATTTTAACGACATGAAGCGGATATGGTGATATTAAACTCTCTTTCTTTACCAATTTTTCTCTCTTTACCTGCCTAGCTATCGACTGAATCGCGTGCATTATATATTTATTTATCTCTGCTGCTCTCTGCCTCTGTTTCTTAACCTCCGCTCTCTCTAATACTTTTCTTTCCTCCACATCTATCCGTATACATCATCGTCTCTCTCTCTCTCTTTCTCTGTCTCTCTGTCTCTCTCTCTCTCTCTCTCTCTCTCTCTCTCTCTCTCTCTCTCTCTCTCTCTCTCTCTCTCTCTCTCTCTCTCTCTCTTGTCTAATTGTTTCCCTCTCTGTCCTCTCTCTCTCTCTCTCTCTCTCTCTCTCTCTCTTTCTCCCTGTCATATATCTCCTTTATGTCTCCTCCACCAGGGAAGTACATCACGACAGGCACGCGGCTGGAGGGCAAGCACTGTACCTACGAGTTCTACAGTAACGCCACGCACAAGACGGGTCGCTTCTTCTCGCCCTTCTACCCCCAGAACTATAAACCTAACGGCACTTGCCGCTACAACTTTCACGCCTTGCCGGGGGAGCGGGTCAAAATTGTCTTCAAAAATGTCCAATTACATGATACGGCTTCTAGGTGAGTAACCTGCAAGAAAGAAGAAAATATATTTGTACGTTCAAATTTATACTTCTATTTGTCCAAATATAAAATTTATGTAAGAGCATCCAGTTTTGGAAAAACTTTAAAATGACAGGAAAACACTGGGGAAAGAATATCCTTGTCCATATGATAAGTGCGTATAATAATCATAATAATCATAGTGCTATGCTATTTTACCCTTTTGTTATTTAAAAAAAATCATTTGACTTGAGCTACAAAGAAGTAGTTAATATAAATTTATTGCATACCTCAGGAAATTTAATTTTTACTATGTGAATGTCATAGTCACAATGTTTTTTACCTAAGACAGTCTTCCTACATTGTGCGTAGAAATATATACAATTTGGCCATTAAAATGTAACATTTTCTCACATCATCTTCTCTATTTACTTCTCTCTACAGCCCAAGGTAACTACTTAAGCGATAAAAAAACATTGCTTTTTTAATATGTATACGAAATTTTAGGCATCCAGTATTTCTATTTTTATATAATTACAATGGACTGGTTTTTATGAGAATAAAAGACGAGTTTTATCAAAACTTACTAATTTAAACGGATTAGCATTATGTTATTATCACTAGAAAGTTAAATATCAAAACTATGATAGTTAGCTTTAAGCAAGCATAAATATTGCAGTCTCTCTTTTAACCTGTTTAGCATTTTTAAAAGTTACCGGGAAATTTCTTGAATCTTATGCATTTTGTATTAATTTTGCTTTTAATAAGTTGCCATTCTTTGTTTCTGCCCTTACGTTTTAAGTTTGTGCCTTTTTATTGCTTTAAGAATCATAGTTCACAAACACATCTGTGAGTTACTTAATGTAAGAGGAGCTTAAGTGAAATTTGTTCCCACCGCTTGTTTTAGGATGCACTTGATTTCTTGAACACATTCAGCCTTTGATAACGGAATTGGAAACCAATTTCTGAATTCAAAAAAAAACACAAACATTATCTATTATTATTTGTGCATTTACACAACTTATTTAACGAGTTTTGTAATGAAATGACAACGGCATAGAATTCAAAAAGCGATATAAAGTGTATTATTATTGAGAATGTCATTTGCAAGAATAAGGTCATCTAAATAGCAATAATCATTTATTTTCATTTTTATTACCGCTATGATTAATGAGGGGAAGGACATGGATAAAAGTGTGGGTTTTCGTAGTTTGGGTAGTAATTCTGTTTTACGTGCTGTTTTTGCTTATTATGTGTTATGAAAATTTCTTTGCAATCCTAATAGACCAAAAAAAAAACAAAGAATTTATAGATGCAAATTTACACAATATTAATAATTAAAGTTAAAGAGCGAGGACAATTTTCATATTAAGTGTATGTATAAAAGCGAATTTTAAGGATCGTTTGCTTTGGAATTTTTTTTAATTTTTCTTTCATATTTCTTTTATAAACTACGAAGATCTTTACCTGCTTGTCCTTTCAATGTCAAATCTTATTTTATTATCTTTTTTTACAAGACTGATTATTTTGTACTAAAAAGGGCGATTTGTCGAGTTATCGTTACTTGTCCCGTTTGCACACTCACATAACAACGCCGTCAAAATAGGTCGTTAAAATACATTATTATAGTTCAAGGTTGTTTGTTCTGGTATGCTTCTTGAATCTATTTCTTTTGTTAGTTTTCATTAATATAAACTATGACAGATACCGATTCTAGATGATTTTAACATTATCTGTTGGGTCTAAATATTCTTGCGTGGTAAACATTTAGCCAGATGCATATTATTAAAAAAAATATTTGACTAAAATTAATATGAACACAACTTCACGTTAGTTCATCATCCAGAAAAGTAATTTTGTATGGTCAATTTTCTTCCTCCAAGTAGCAAATTAATGAAACGGCAACTGTTTAAAAATTAGAATTCTGTTCCTCTTAACCAATATAATATCTAGAAAATTGCAAATCGTTAATCTTAAGGACTGATAATATCACCAAAATAGTTGAATGTAATGCTAAGTCTTGGCCTTTACCTATAAAGGTAAACAATTAACCAAATGTGTATAATGTTATAGAATGTAAACAAACTAATGTGACATCTGTACTTCCCCTCAAGTTGTCGCGATAGTCCTGACGTCATCAAGGTCTATGACGGCTTGGACGCCTCGGCCAATGTGATTGGTCATCTGTGCGGCATTCACAACGACGAGGAGGTCATTTCCACCGGAACTAACCTTTACGTGGCCTTTACCTGTGATGATAAAAACCAGAAGCAGGGTGAGCCACCAAAGTTTGAATTCCTCTGTTGCATTGGTGTTTAGTGATGTCTGTATCACAAGCTACTTATAATAATATACACAAGACAAGAGTTTCAATTGTTATTATTACTTTAATAGTTCATAATCATGTATTATTGAGAAAAAGAATTGCTTTGCTATTGATACAGTTCTATTTCCCAGAGTTCTTGAAAGTTTACTGGGGGTGGTGCTCTAAGAAGAGAAGCATTTAACTATTTTACATAATGATCGCAGAATGCACCACCATCCCCCTTACATTATACGGGAAGACGTAAAAAATAATACCCAGTTTTTGCAGTAGCGATTTACAAACTTAAAAATCCAAGTATATGCTTTGCAAGGTAGTATCGTGCATACTGAATAAATTGGATTGCCAACACAGTAAATCTGCTATAGTCCCAAAATCTACTACATCAGCATTTATCTTTACTTGTTACAGGTTTTGCAGCAACTTATGAATTTACTTCCAACAAGGGTTCAAGCACCATTAATGATTCAGGTAAGCAAGCAATGTAATACAAATGTGAATAAATTGTGTCCTTTTTATTTACTTACTTTTTCAGTCTGTGCTTACCAATCATTCTTTCCTTTCCGCTTCTTCGTTTTTGATCGCAACAGAAGGTGCCATGGATCACTATGATTGTTACAAAAATAGAAAGAGTGATAGTTAGAATGATCATTGCTAACAGTAAAAAAGCATGAAGATGGGATCGATAGGAGAATTGGAAATAATTCCAAAATGTTCATGATAGTTATAACGAGGATGGCAGTTGTTAGTGATATTTTTTATGTTGATAATGGCGGTGGCAGTGGTTGCGGTGATGCTAAAATTGATGAATATTATGACGCTAAATGACAATAAAATTGCGCTCCAGGTTTTAAAAATTGCATATTAAATGTCTTTGTTCTCACATATTTTTTTAATAGAATAATATCTCTTATAATTATGCCCTCTTTTCCAGGAACATCTATTCACACAATCACTAACCGTAAGTATAAAACTGACAATGCATGTATTCTCTAGACAATGAAGTTAAAAGATGTGGATTTCTCCAAAAGCCTATCTTGTTCTTTTTTTTTTAAGCAAACAGGCACAGTTCAGCATTGTTGTTTCTATCATTCAATTGGAGGTGTGGGTGTAAGGTGAGGAGAGAGCGAGAGAGAGAGAGAGAGAGAGAGAGAGAGAGAGAGAGAGAGAGGACATAGAAACAGACAGATAGTTAGATAGACGGAAATAAAGAGAGAGTGATAGTATATTATACAGAGAGACAGAGAAGACAGTCAGTCAATAAGAGAGACTGGGGCAGAGAAGATACAGATACACAGACAGGAAAACAGACAGATTAAAGGTGAAAATTGTTAGGCAAAGAGAAGCAGACAGACATACTTAATAGTGCATATCAATGCATGTGACTTGAAGGTCACATTACGTTGAATGTGGTCGGTATCAGCATTAGTATGTCGTTAACAGTCTCGTAAGACAACAAAAGAGCCCTGTCGTGTGTGTATTTGTTTTTATTTTTTGTTTTTGTTTTCAATAATGGTTGCTTCTGTGTGGTTTGTTTTGTTTTGTTGGTTTGTTGGTTTTTTTTTAATTATTTCTTTTCATATTTTTTGTGTTGAAACGTATTGGTTAAATATAGAGGCGGTGATTATTTTTCATTTGATGGTTATCGATGTTTTTCCGACAATACTGATGTCAGATTCGTCTCGATATCAAAGTTTTTGCTTTTCGATCTGTCCACTTAAGTGAGGCTTTTTTTTTCTCTTTATCGCTATCTTTTTTCCCTTAATAACATAAAGTTTGTCATGTATTTTCCTTTCGACTAAGTGTACCTATAATGTTTTGTTTTGTGATATCTTGTTTGATATACGATTTGAACGTTTGATATATGGGTCAATGATAGAAAATTTTCCACTCAGCGGTAAGAAAAATATATGTATGCCAGGTCACACAAACTTACCTGTTGCGTGTTGGTCTTTAAACCTTAAAAGCCTTCCAAGCCCTGATAGAGAACTGGAGCCCTTCTAGTTTCGTCAAGTTTGGGCAGGCAGCCAAGTTTTTGCTGTATTTTGTGTTATTTTATGAAGGTTTAGCCTCAAGCGCTGAGTAAAGAAATTTAATATTGAGTTGTGGCAGTTCATAGATTTGAGTGATTATAATTTACCATTGCCAATTCATTGTTTGAACGACTGAGATACCTTGGTTGCTGGAGGAAATGATAGAGACGGACTAGTTGAGATGTACGTTGATTGAAGGTGAAAACATACGACCTGATTCTTTAATAAGTATAGAGCATAAATACAGACAGTAACAGATATAAAGATGCAAATAAGAAAATATCAGTAAATAGTTTGCATCTTAAACATAAAAGAGTAAACACACTAGTTCTATGTATGAAAACATGCTTTTGCCAACCGCATTTTTTTAACTGACAGTCCATAAAAGTCAAACTACAAAGTTCCTAAATGTTTAAAGCATGCTTCAAGATGTTTTATTGTCTGCAGAAAATGTGCGATTGAATTAAGGTTAAACACATTCTAAATTAGTCAATTTTTGTAAAGCTATGAATTTATAGTGTACGTGCTTATCATTAATTTGCCGATGTTAGACTTGTAGGAAAGCTTCCAAAAACATATTTACAGTGTAATTTTCACAGCTGATAAAAGTGCTTGATTTTTAGACAAACAATACATTTTTATACACTTTAAGAAGGGGTAGGGTGGGAGAAGAAATGCACAGGCAATGTTTGCTGCCATCCGATCACAAGATTTTTCATATTATTTTAGTAACTGATTTACCATCGAAGAACGTAATTTAAATTTCCTAACCCCAACTGGTCACATGTTGTTGTTGTTGTTGTTGTTGTTATTGTTGTTGTTGTTGTTGTTGTTGTTGTTGTTGTTGTTGAGTTGGTTTAACGTCCAACATCAGCACTATAATGGCTATATTGTGGACGGGTCCCAAGACTTACGTATGACAATGTTATATGCTGCCACAAAGCGGGGATACCATGACTTCTGTCTCAGCCGGTCACATTAAACTGACACCGACCCAACCAGTAGGGAGCGCAATCGCCAGGTCTCGAACCTGGACCTTTTGCGTCGGAAGCCGATGTTCTAACCCAGGGCCACCGCACCCCGCAACTGGTCACATAAGGCAGCCTCTACTGATAAAGGAAGTAGAATAGAAATTGTCCAGACTTAATTTTTCACGTGTAAATCTCCCACGATAATAAGTGTATGATTAAAAATAACCCTTTTCAAAACAAAAAAGGTATTTTTAACTTACAATACACTATAAATAATGCAAAATCATTTTGGTTTCGCTAAATTAAGATACGGTTGTCTTCTTTTTATCTCATCTACCACTATGTACTAGTATCTTTTTTTTTATCAGCGCACAACTTCCCTTTCACTTGTCATGCCTTATGAGAGAGAGAGAGAGACAGACAGACAGAGAGACAGACAGACAGACAGACAGACAGACAGACAGACAGACAGACAGACAGACAGACAGACAGACAGACAGACAGACAGACAGACAGACAGACAGACAGACAGACAGACAGACAGACATAGACAAACAGACATACTGAAAGTGAAAGGTGAAATGGGAAAGAGGTTGAGAAAACGGTGTAGAGAGAAAGGGAGGGTGGCTAGGATAAGTAAAAGAATTAATCACGGAGATAAAAGGACAACACCGTAAGATATGAGCCAGTGAATAGTCACAGAAGTCAAGACAAAAATCAGAGTAAACAATAGAGCAAAAAATCGATGTTGCCAGGGCTTCAGTTACTCTTCCCATTTCCAGCTTCCATGACGTGTGTGTTTGTGCTGCGTGACGTTCATCTACATGCAACCTCTATGTCTTTCTCGATCTGTCTTTCTATCAACCTATCTATACGTCTTTCTCGATCTCTTTATCTATCAACCTATCTGTTTGTTTGTCTATCTATCTGTCTATCTATCAACCTATCTGTGTCTAGCTGTCTATCTATCAACCTATCTGTGTCTAGCTGTCTATCTATCAATCTCTCTGTTTGTCTATCTATCTGTCGATCTATCGCCCCATCTATGTGTATATCTATCTGTCATACTATAAATCAATCTATCTGTCTATTTATCAATCTATCAATCTGCCTATCTCTTTAACTCTTCCTTTCTCTCTTACTTTTTTATTACCTTGATCATTCCTTTTTTGTCTTCTCTTGTTTTCGATATTTCTCTCTATTAATCATTGACTACCGCCCGCCTCTCTCTCTCTCTCTCTCTCTCTCTCTCTCTCTCTCTCTCTCTCTCTCTCTCTCTCTCTCTCTCTCTCTCTCTCTCTCTCTCTCTCTTTCTCTTTATGTACTTCTAGCTCTATAAAGGATAAATATATTATTTATATATATATCGCTCCCTCTCTCCATCACTGTTTCCGTTCACCGATCTTTTTTTATCCATCCATTTATCCATCCATTTGATAATCTGCCTATGTATTTGTCTATTGGGCTATCGAGCTATCATTCAATTAGTGCGTCTGTTTGCCTTTCCATTATTACAATAATCTTTTCTTTTCTCTTTCAAAGTTACCTTCTGAAGCACTCTAGGGTTAGAGTAAATATTTTGACACATTTTATACAAATGTTGCTTTTTTCAGATGAAATTAGTTAATTTATGCTTTTACAGTGGGATCTTTTCTCACATTATAATTATATAGGCAGAACTAATTGGGTTTTTTTTTTCACAAGATAATCCAGAGTTCGTTGCTCGTGTCTCATTATAACTAAAGCCTGTCTTGTTGTCATAGATACGAGATTTTAGCATGGTAACAGGGCATTGTTTTTATCAAATCAGCGAGATAATGATTACCATCAGGTATTAACTTATACCTTTCAAACATGCTGGTTTTTTGTTGGGTTTTATGTTGAGTTGTTGTTTGTTTGTTTGTTTTTTTAATTTGGGTTTTTGTTTTGTTTTTGTTTTTTGTTTTTTTGGGGGGAGGGGTTGTTTCGGTGCCATAGAATGATACGGCATTTTAGCATGTTAACATAGTTTTTATAAAACCAACAAGATGAAGATTGTCATCAGGTGGTAACTTACCATGCTTGGGGTTTCCTTCTTTCTGTTCCTCTGGGGCTTTTTTAAAGAAAGAATGAGTGCAATCTTACTAAGGCTGTGTTCTAACCCAAACGTTCTAGAGCGAACTGGGATCTGTTACACGAAAAAAAACACGCGGATACAAAAACTAAAAATCTTTTCAAAAAGAACATGTCCCTCCATTATGTTTAGTTTTCTTGAATCTAATAGGCGTTCTGTAATCTAAAAAGGATCAAAGCCTAGCACAACTTGCATTTCCTTTTTCTTTAAAAATCTGTATTTTTTCTTTACATTTTCAGCGAAATATATTCATCAGTTTTTGGTTGATTTTTACCACACTCCACACGTCAATATGCTTGTTGCTTTCAGATCTTTTGGGCTTTTTTGTTGTTGTTGCTGTTTCATGTCACTTAATTCTGCTTACTCCTTGTGTGTTTCCGATGCCACAGGCCTTCAACAAGCATTATTTTGCTAATTTATCTGTACTAGTTTTCATGCTATCTTAACGTTACACACACTCTCTCTCTCTCTCTCTCTCTCTCTCTCTCTCTCTCTCTCTCTCTCTCTCTCTCTCTCTCTTTCTCACACACAGGCATTCACTTTCTCTCTATTTCTCTTTCTCTCTATCGCTCTTCTATCTCTCCCTCTCTTCCTTCCTTAATCTCACAATATAACTATCTATCTATCTGTCTGTTCATCTATCTATCTTTCCGTCGATCTTTCTATCTTTCTATATCTCTCTTTTTTTGCGTACGATCAAACTTGTTAAATATTCTTTGAATTTACGTATCTATATCTATTCCTCGCCCTTGCCTCCCTTCTCAGTATTCACCCTTCAAAAATATATATTCTTTGATCGTCCCTCCAAATACTTTTTTTCCCTTCCGCCTCCCATTGTTCCCCCTCTGTTCCTCCCATCCGTGCCTTTGTGTAGCGTGAGTAACGTCTTCTGGTGTCACCAATACAGCTCCACGGCACCCGCTCACGCAGCAAGCCCAGCTTGCCTCTTTCAAGCAGACAATACCACATAGGTCTAAACCTTGTCCTGCTCTCTATAGCAAAGGAATATTGTGTCTGGAACCAGGAACGGCAGCTGTCAAGATTGGACCATATATTCTTGGTTTCCGTTCCATCCGAGGATTACTCAATGTACTCAATATTCAAAGATGAGGGGAAATTTGACTTCTTAACTCTCTATAAAAGGAATAGACAGCAATAGTTCTGTGAAATATGAATAGGTTCGACCATAAACAATTTATATTTTTTTATTTGATCACTGGTTAATGACGAAATCCGGTTTGTGTTTTAAATTATAATGAAGAAACCCAGAATAGTTATTATTATGAATCATCATCATCATCATCATCATCATCATCATCATCATCATCATCATCATCATCATCATCATCATCGTCATCATCCTCATCATTATTATCATATACGTTAATTGCTTTTTTTAAACTTTTTTTCTGTTAAAAAAGATCTTCATGGAAGGCTTTATCTTTCAAATAATTAATGTAAAAACCTAAAGATTTAATGCAAAATGTAGATAAAAGACTAACTTATTGAACAATTACATTAGTTTAGCAGTCTTTTGATTATACATAGGTACCTGCAATGATCTGACTAACACACTGGAACTGTTATAATGTGCTTCATTAGTTGATACATATTAACACAGTAATACAACACCTAAATGACTTGTGATTTGGCAAGATATTAAGTATAGTGGCTTTGAAGTTAAGGAAAAGATCCAAATTATGGAAACCAACTTGCTGCTTCAATTGATACTTATTTCGGGGAGTTTGTTCCTCCATCTGGTGACACCAAGACGACGTGCTCAATACGAGGACGATTGGGGTGAGTATTTGAAACAAGACTTAGTATGAAAACAGAAATTCAAGTGTTTTAGCGCGCGGGACTGACGAGCTGGAGGCGCGCGGTTCAATCCTCATATGGTGTCTTAGTGTTCATACAGGATTTTTCGAGAAACTTACTAGTTGCAAAGAAACTTACTTAAAATATACAGGATATTGTATACGTCGAGAAGGGCCCACTGGTTAAAAAAATGTAACAGCATAAAAAGTTTAAAATAGGTAAGAACAACATGGAAAGCCGCAAGAGCATGGAAAAGGCAGTTTTCCAATATTCTGTCTTGGTGATCTCACGTTCTTGTTAAAATCCCTCCCCGACCCCCCGCCTTTTTTTTTTTAAATACTAAACGTTTATTGGATGCTTGAACGGTCGCTGATTTGGCTCACAGCTTACAGCATTTTGTCCTTTATGGGGCCGGACAAAAAGTCTTAAGGGCTCAATTACCACGCTCCACTGACTTTAATAAGCCGACCCGCCTCCGCTCACGCACTGCAATTATCTCTAATACGATTGGGGAAGTTTGGCGCAAGTAAGTTTCGCACGCTCACCCGAGCAACCAGAGGCTCTTGTTTTCTCAGCGTGCACAATGGGGATAAACTATTACTCAGTTTATTTTGCATGAAGCTCCAGAAGAGGCTTGCATGTTCAAAAAAAAAGGCCTGCTTGAGACGCCATGGCAAAAGGGACAAAAGTCGCACGAGGCTTTTCATTTTAAGATTATATTTGTAGAGAGCTAGAGACGCGAATCATATTATCGGAAATAAGTGTGACATTTCTGGTCTACCAAACATGTCATGACTTTTACCTAAAACACATGCTACCAAATCTATCATCGCACTTGTGATACTCTTTATATTCAGGTGGGTATGATGGATCAATAAAGCGCATAAACGTTGCTGGTAGAAATTACTAAAACAAATCTTCAACCAATTTTGAACTTAAAGCAGTTACCATAGTAGATGTATAATTTTCGGTTTCAAATTGTTCTCTCTTTAGGTGTGGCTCGGATATTTGGAAACTGTATCTTCTCTCTCTCTCTCTCTCTCTCTCTCTCTCTCTCTGTCTCTGTCTGTCTCTCTCTCTCTCTCTCTCTCTCTCTCTCTCTCTCTCTCTCTCTCTCTCTCTCTCTCTCTCTCTCTTTCCTCTCTCTTTTTTCTCTCTCTCTCTCTTTCTCTCTCTCTCTCTCTCTCTCTCTCTCTCTCTCTCTCTCTGTCACCTTTTTTCTCTGCTCCAGTTACGATAGAATATTGTAAAGAACCAGTCGATCACCCAAAATGCTTAACAATTTCATAGACGAAAGTTTATACATCGGTACGATAATTCTGCAGAATCCCATTAAACCTGTTTCCATTCATCAAACGGAAAGAAAATGTTACCACAAGCATATCGATTGTTTGTGATCGTGTTGAGTGGAAGCAAAGACACATTGAACATATCTGAAATTCCATTTGCACCAATGTACTAGTTGACAAATAACAAAAATAGCTATCGGTGTCAGAAAGTGTTCTTGGGCTTAGGGCAGGCTTTTGATGAGATGACAAGATAACAATAGTTCAGGGGGGCTTTATGACAGATTTACAGCACCGAGTGTCATGTATGGACATATCCGTCGTTATATCGTTACACTTAAGCGCCACATAAACCTCTCAACAGTATGAGGGAAGAGGGTGTCTGAAGAAAGACAAAGTGAACGAGGGGAAGATTATTAGGTGAGGCCGTGAGGGAACAAGAAAAATCAAGAAGGAGAGGGAAAAGGGGAGAGAGAGAGATAGAGAGAGAGAGAGTGGTGTATGTGTGTATGTGTGTGTGTGTGTTAGCCAAAAAGAGATAATAGAGTAACTGTAACTTTGCTAGTATTTCAGCCCCATTACCTCATTCATTCTCAGTTATCTGATTTTGTGCTCGCGTTTTGAAACTCGATCGATTTTACTTAATTTCGTGTTTATCGATTGTACTTTCATGTTTAAAAAAAACTACGACATTCTTTTATTAAAGGTAATTTGTTAATATTGGCTTACAGATGACGCTTCAATCAAGTTATATCTTTACAAATTGCAAAGTCAAAAATGAAACCTGTTATTTTGAGTAACATATATGGGACTTCTCATTACTTCAAGTTACGGACAAGGGAAGTTGTCAAAAATATTATAAAAAGGAATTATTTTGCTGATGGGGATATTCTTTGAAACGTTGGTTGAACAATGTTGTTTTTACGGATCGATCAACAATACAAGAAAAAACAACCCTCCATAGTCCTGATTTTTTTTTTAAATCTATATAAAATGTCATATTGCTTTGTTGTTTTTGTTGCTGCTGTTGCTGTTGTTGTTGTTGTTGTTGTTGTTGTTGTTGTTTATTTCTTTGGGTTTTTTCATGTTGTTTCCTGGTGGGTTGCAAGTACAAATGCATTTGTTTCACAAACCAAAAGCGATGTTGACAAATCGATACATGATAAGACGGTGCCATTGACATTGTGGGGCCGCCTCTCCCTGTGTGACAGCCATGTCAAGTCTGGGCTGATGAGCTTTGTAGCCTTGTTGGGGCTCCATCTTAACGGCACGTCAGGCAGATTACTGCGCGGTCTATATTTCCTGACGGGGGGTCCTGGTCAGATGGAGGCATACTAGGTTATCTCTTACAATACCAGATACTCTTCAAAATCAGAAAAACATTGGTTAAGATTGAGGTGTGAAAGGCCGTAAAATTATCAGAAATACATAGGTTGAGATTGAGGTGTGGAGGGCGGTAAAATTAACATCAAGTTATGAATATCATTTCCGTGTGATACCGAACGTCTACATTTTTTAAGAAAAAAAAGTACCGTTACACCAACCATATTACTGATAGGCGATATTACACGACAACAGAGAAACAAGTCCTATGTGGGCAACAATCTACATTTGCTTCCGTAACACCCATGTATTTCATTTCTTCGTTACTGCTGTTGTGTTGTTATTGTTGTTTCATTTAAACCAAAATTGCTAAAGGGGAAGATTTCAGGTCATTAGTTATGTGATGCATTTACCCCACATCCCTGAAAATGCATCCACCAAATTTCAGTTTCACGTCAAGCATGTCCGCCTTATAACATGAGATGCCCCTATGTAGTGGTTTTCAAATTACAAATTTGTCTTCAGAATAGTTCATATAAAAAGACAAATGAATATCCTTTATTTTTTCGTATCTGTCCTATTAAAGAACTTTTTTTTCCATTTTTCTCCTGAATTTCTTAAGCTTCCTTTTGTGCTAAACATTTGAGTCTTCTTTATTTTTTCCTTCCCGTAGATTGTTGTTTGTTTGTTTTGTTTGTTTTTTTCCTTTCACTTTTTCTCTCTTCGCTTTGTGGGTACACGTGTGGGTAGAGCAAGTTTTTAAACGCCGAAGAATCCATTCGTTAATCGAATTTTTATTTGATCGTCAACCCTTTTGAGACACTGTAGAAACATAAATTGATGTTCACAAAATTCCTAGTTAAAATGTTCTGTGGTAAAATATTACAACAAAATCACATTATAAGAGAGTGTGTTTGCAACCCGAGACCTTCTATAGATAATTATTATTTAATTCTACTATCTGCCCAAATAAGGTTTAATTATAATTATAATAGACGTCCAGTTTGATTCTGTCACATAAAATGCTTTTCCAACGGTCAGGTCCTACTTTGCACCATGAGATCAATGCGTCAAGCTACAGTCTTGTAGTTGTGCACTGCTTTTTTTTATCCATCGGATAAGTTGGCCTAACACTATGTATAGCACGTTTGGTTATCATTGTGAAAGTAAAATCGTTCTATGAATGCACAGTCACTGGCAATACCCTCAAACGTAGTTTGTTCAGATGTAGATCTAAATGAAGCCTCGAAAAGTTCATCGTCTGCACATATCGGCGTAAGGCCTTTTGGCTATATCTAGTGTTCCACCCTACCTTCTATGGTTTCAATTTGTTCATTAAATAATTTAATAATGTCTTTTAAGAATCTTTGACTTTGCTTATAAAAAAAAATGCTGAATAGCGGAAATGTGTATGCTCGTCATAGTCCGCGCGGTTGACGTCTTGTTGTGGTGGTATATAATCTAGAGTTTCTTCGACGAGTAATTTAGAAGTTGTATGAAATTGGTTCTAAAATTAATTAACAGTTAATTCATTAACACTATTCAAGTCTAAACTAAAGACGCATCTTTTTAAAGTCTCATTTTAATATTAAAATTCCTCGAATTGACTATTTGGTTTTATCTCGTACGCTCATCATCCTTTTTTCTCCACTCTCTTTCTTATCCGAGGATCAGTACTCGATTTTTTAAAAACAATTTCTGACTCTGTGATATATCTATAGAAATGTTTAATAATATCAATGTGTTTTAAATATCATTGTTTTTCTAAGTTTTAATAACATGTATTTATAACAACTATTTGTGTATAACCTTAAGAGCCTTTTATTATATTTCTATGCAATGTTTTGCTTTTAAAAAAAAAAAGTCATTTTAGGGAATGGTGTGTGTAAATGTTTCTATTAAACACTTTTGTGAGTATGTTTAAAATTGCTGTTAAGCGCTTTGAGCTTTGTGAAGGGAAAGCGCTCTATAAATAAATATTATTATTATTATTATTAAAATAGACGGTTACGACCTGTAAATGAGTCTGTTACGAAACGAGAAGAGAGTGCACTGTTGCATAATCTAGGTATTATGCGGAACTATTATTTAAAAAACAGCTAAATAATCTTTCATTTAGTTTCCAGTTGGCAGTTGGAAAAGATAAAAACGTTTGGAAAAAAGTGTGTCTCACTCACACCTTCTACCTCTCTCTATCTCTCTCTCTCTCTCTCTCTCTCT
>RQTK01000032.1:650473-673645 GCA_003991915.1 Elysia chlorotica | reverse complement strand
GGTGTATGTGTGTATGTGTGTGTGTGTGTTAGCCAAAAAGAGATAATAGAGTAACTGTAACTTTGCCAGTATTTCAGCCCCATTACCTCATTCATTCTCAGTTATCTGATCTTGTGCTCGCGTTTTGAAACTCGATCGATTTTACTTAATTTCGTGTTTATCGATTGTACTTTCATGTTTAAAAAAAAACTACGACATTCTTTTATTAAAGATAATTTGTTAATATTGGCTTACAGATGACGCTTCAATCAAGTTGTATCTTTACAAATTGCAAAGTCAAAAATGAAACCTGTTATTTTGAGTAACATATATGGGACTTCTCATTACTTCAAGTTACGACAAGGGAAGTTGTCAAAAATATTATAAAAAGGAATTATTTTGCTGATGGGGATATTCTTTGAAACGTTGGTTGAACAATGTTGTTTTTACGGATCGATCAACAATACAAGAAAAAACAACCCTCCATAGTCCTGATTTTTTTTTAAATCTATATAAAATGTCATATTGCTTTGTTGTTTTTGTTGCTGCTGTTGCTGTTGTTGTTGTTGTTGTTGTTGTTGTTGTTTTATTTCTTTGGGTTTTTTCATGTTGTTTCCTGGTGGGTTGCAAGTACAAATGCATTTGTTTCACAAACCAAAAGCGATGTTGACAAATCGATACATGATAAGACGATGCCATTGACATTGTGGTGCCGCCTCTCCCTGTGTGACAGCGATGTCAAGTCTGGGTTGATGAGCTTTGTAGCCTTGTTGGGGGCTCCATCTTAACGGCACGTCAGGCAGATTACTGCGGGGTCTATATTTCCTGACGGGGGGTCCTGGTCAGATGGAGGCATACTAAGTAGTTATATCTTACAGTGCCAGACACTCTTCCCTATCAGAAATACATTGGTTGAGATTGAGGTGTGAAAGGCCGTAAAATTATCAGAAATACGTAGGTTGAGATTGAGGCGTGGAGGGTCGTAAAATTAACATAAAGTTATGAATATGATTTTCATGTGTTACCGGACTTGTACATTTTTTATATGTACCATTACACGAACAATATTACTGATAGCTGATATTAAACCGCAACAGGGAAACAAGTCATGTGTGGGCAACAATCTATATATGCTTCGATATCACCTACGTATTTTCTTTCTTCGTTACTAATTTTGGGTTATTGTTGTTTGATCTAAACCATAATTACTATAGGCGAAGATTTCAGTTCATTAGTTATGTGATGCCTTTACCCCAGATCCTGGAAATTCATCCACCAATTTCCAGTTTCGCGTTAAGCCTCAGAAGGCGAGATGTCCCTATGTAGTGGTTGTCGATTACAAATTTGTCTTCAGAATAGTTCATATAAAAAAGACAAATGCATATCCTTTTTTTTCGTATCTATGTCCTCAGAAAAAAATGTTAATTTTTACCAGAATTTCTTAGGCTTCCTCTTGCGCGAAACATTTGAGTCCTTTTTATTTTTTATTTTCCTTAGACTGTTGTTTGTTGTTTGTTTGTTTTTTGTTTGTTTTTTTTTATTTTTTCTTTCACTTTTTCTCTCTTCCCTTTTTTGGTTCACGTGATGGTAAAGGGAATATGTACATTTTTTACTCGCCGAATCATCCATTCTTCAATCCAATTTTTATTTGATCATCAACTCTTTTGCTAAATTAAAATAAAACTGTAGAAACATAAATTGATGCTCACAAAAATCCTTAAAAAATATGACAACAAAATCACATTATAAGAGAATGTATTTGCAACCCAAAAATTTGTATAGATATTATTTAATTCTACTATCCATCTACTTTCCATTTCTTACAAAATCCAAGAGTGACTGCAAATAATCAATATGATGGGTCATAAATGAAAAGACTCTGGGAACGTTCCAAATTAATTCTATAAGTATAACGTCGCTCATCAGTTTGATTCTGGGAAATAAAATGCGATGTTTAAATATTTTCGTTACGCTAACGTGCAGAACCTACTTTGCACCATGAGATCAGTGCGTAAAGCTAGTCTTGTGATTGTGCACTGCTTTTCTTATCCATCGGATAAGTTGACCTGAAACTATGTATATCACACTACGTTATTACATAATTGTGAAAGTAAAATCGTTCTATGGATGCACAGGACCATCGTTAGTTTGAGTCACTGTTGATACCATTAAACGTAGTTTGTTCAGATGTAGATCTAAATGAAGTCTTAAAAGGTTCCTCATCCGCACATAATTATCGATGTAAGGCCTTTTGGCTATATCTAGTGTTCCACCCTACCTTCTATGGTTTCAATTTGTTCTGTAAATAATTTAATAATGTCTCTTAAGAATCTTTGACTTTGCTTATAAAAGTCAAAATGCTGAATATCGCAAATGTGTATACTCGTCATAGTCCGCGCGGTTGACGTCTTGGTGTGGTGGTATATAATCTAGAGTTTCTTCGACGAGTAATTTAGAATTTATATGAATTAGTTCTAAAATAAACAGTTACGACCTGTAAATTTGTCTGTTACGAAATGAGAAGAGTGCACTGTTGCATAATCTAAGTATTAGGCGGAATTATTATTTAAAAAACAGCTAAATAATCTTTCATTTAGTTTCCAGTTGGCAGTTGGAAAAGATAAAAACGTTTGGAAAAAAGTGTGTATGTGTGTCTCTCTCTCTCTCTCTCTCTCTCTCTCTCTCTCTTTCTCTCTCTCTCTCCCTCTCCCTCTCCCTCTCTCTCTTTATATATATTTTGTACGTATGTGAGTTCGATATTTATGAAGGTGAATCCTTGTAAATATCTCCATAAATGATTAGAACAATTAAATGAGTAGAAACCTTGCATACACGTTTCTCCAGTATAACGGAACAAAATAAATTTCAAACAGGATGAAAGAAATCCAAAAAACTTTGTTTTACAGAAACTGCTCCTACTTAAATGTGCTCTTCTCTCTGTTACCTTCCCTATCATTAGCTGTAAGGCCCTCTCACTCACTCTGTCTATTTATGTCCATCTTTTTTTCTCTCTTCTCCTCCCTTTTTACGCTGCCAATCTCTCTCTATCTCCCTCTCTCTCTCTTTCTCTCTCTCTATCTCTCTCTCTCTCTCTCTCTCTCTCTCAATTTTTTTCTGTGATCATGAAAGGGCAATTCAGTCGCCATCATTTTGTGCAGCACATCTGAACGTCTATCGATTTTCATGGGACTTAAAATGTCATCAATCTGTTTACCCCTGTCGCAGAATTAGACTGCTGTCAATGCGATTGACAATTTTGTCGAAATTATCTGCGAATCTTAAAAAAAAAAAGAAGAAAAAACTGATTATAACTGTTTGGTACGCCCTATAGCTTACGGTTTGTATCCATGGAATGAGAACTTTCATTCAGTTGCACGCAGGTCATCAGTTAATTAGGAGCCGTTGTCTTTACGGTGGTTTACTGCTTCTCCTGTCCATCTATTCATCCTGCTATACACTTACCTGCCTATGTTTGTGTTTCTCTATCTATCTATCTGTTTGTCCATCTATGTGTTTATATATCTAACTTTCTATATATCCATCTAACAATTTATCTAGCTTTTCAAGGAACGTATCTTCTCAAATATCTTCCTCCGTCGTTTTATTTTTTATGTCTTTTCATTATCAGCCTCTTCTTCCTTTATTTGAACTTGTATGCTACTCTCATTGTCTTAACCCATGCGTTCCTGCATGATGCAGTTGTGTCAGTTTTTGTAACACGTATCATCTACTTACTTAATGTTACATTGTAAATCACACGATTTAATGGACGCCTCTCTTAGTCAATAGAATGGCATAGGTAAAGACGGCAATTAAAATAATTTTGAAATAGGAAGTGGGGGACATTTATAAGATAACTGTGCTGAAATGTTTGAAGTTTCACTAACAACACCTTTGGTTCACTTTTCCTTCATTCGGAAAGTGTTTTGCACAAAGTTTTGGTAATCAATTGTAATCCAATCCAACATACCAAGCCTTAAGAGAAAATTTCCTCCTTTGCAAAGTTCATCCAAACAATTATAACGGGCGATACGTGGGTGTCATGTGAAGTTCTTATTACCAAAATTTGTAGCCGATAAAGTAAACTTTTATTCTTTTAGTTATTGTTATTTTACAGGTATCTGTATGGGTTTGCAAAACGAAAGGTTTTGATATATTCCTGCACTGCTAGAAAAATTTAATCGTGCTAAAATTTAGGGCTCATCTTTCAAGCATCCAAATGTTATGTTATACAATCGCGGCTACTTTTTACTGGCAAGAATTTGTTTTTACCAAATTTATCTTTTTCTTCATTACTTAAAAAGCAATTAAACTACATGCACTAGATGCCTAAACTAAAACCACAATAAAACTAAATCACGTGTTTTTAAAAAGATATGCAATTTTAAATATATATACGATGTATTGAAGGAAAAGTAGAAATGGTCGAAATGTTTACCTAAGTTATCCAATTGAAACAAATTCTGTGCCTCCTCCAGCTTAAAATATTCATATCAAAGGAGATTCATGTTCCAAATACATTTCTTGAATTTTTCAGCTGTCAGATGTATATTAAAAATTTCAGCAAAGATTAGGAACAGATTTTTTAAAACTTTTTTGGTGAACATAATGTTCAATAAAGGTGGATTACTTTTTCAAGAACTCTATCGCTTCCATGCAATATTAAACAGAATAAACAAATACAAAGAGATAAGAAGTCTTTTATATTTACAAAATGAACCATTGTCGGTCCTTTCCTACTAGATTACTTTGATTAAATTGTTTTGAAGAAACAAGTTCAATATTGCAGAACCTAATTACTCTGATCTATGAAGGCAAACATCAGCCACGTTATCTGTGGGTTTGTAAAAATAGCAGACATATAAAAATATCGAAAGCCTTACAAATGAGCTGCGGCCCAATAAGAAAGTCAAACAGTTATTATTGCATTACGGTAAGATGGGTGGGCTGGGGGCTCACTCATAAGTGAAGCAGCGAAAAATTAGGAGACAAATTATTGCATTATCTGGGCGACTTGGCCAAAATCTGGGTCTTGTGCGTGTGAACGGGAAGTATTGCCTTGAGACAATCGCAGAGTCGACCAGATTTTTCTTTGCAGTTTCAGAAAAGAATGTTGACTGTTAAATTCAACCTCTGTTGCCTTGGGGACATACGCAACTCATTTGGTTCTCAACCAAGAAATATAACTCCATGCTGAATCTGAGAGTGGACAGTGAAAAAGAAGAAAAAAAAAACGTTATTACCGAAACGTGATCATTGGTTCGTATGGTGGCGATTACTTAAAAATGACCATGGTTTATCAAGGAATATATTTTTGTCTGAAAAAATTATTTAATATATATGAATTATTGCATAAAGGAAATAAAATAAAAAATTGATGTGCCCAGCACACATCCCTTACCTACTTAAAACTAGAAAATTAGGCCAACAAACAAATTATGCTTGCTTCTTCTGTCGTTAACAAGGCATCACCTTGTCAGGTCTGGTCGCACAATTCACCACGTAACGATGGTATCCACTGACAATCTTAATATGCTGAGGTGATTTAAATTCCTCTGAGGGCTCACAAGGACTGTCTATACAAAGTGGGGAACTGTTAAACTTGTCAAAATCCAATTTCAAACTTGGAGCATCTGAAGCAAGCAAATTACTCTAAAATCGAAGTCGCTTCACAAGCTTTCCTGTAAAGTCTATAGGCACAGCTATTCCAGTTGAGATTGCACCGTGTTTGCTGAAAGAAAAGGAAATTTTAAATCTTCTCTTTCAGACGAGTGAAAGTTTTGTTCACCATTAAGTTCGTTTCTCAGAAAAAATGTTAAAGATTTAACAAAAACTATGACAAACAGTCGCAAGAAAATTTCTTTTCTTTTTCTGTTTGCAGTTAGTTTCTCTCTATAAGTAGACAGTTCGATAGTTAAAACAAGTGGAAACATAAATAATTTACAAAGATAATTTTTATTTCCTCGAACAAAAGTCAGATTCATAACTGTACCTAACACCACTATAGGTGTTTTTAGACACTGAATGAATAATATTAGGCGATGATATAACTACTCCCAAAAATGTAAATAATGCTGCCCGGTGCCATCAATAATAACCAAAGGCAATATTTTTGTGACTGTCCCCATAAGTTATATAAAATTCAGTGAAACTTGAATCAAGCTGCGCTCTTATAGTTCTGGTGAGAATGCGAACCGCAGAATCAGGCTATGCTAGATTTGATCCCAGTGACGTGTTCCACATACACAATTTAAATATATTAAACTATAATAAGGACCAGGGGCATGTAAACGAAGACTAATTTAATATTGAGCGAAACGTATGTAGAACTCTGAGTCTCTTTACTTACTTAGAAGATTTACAGTCAGTAATCTAGTTACAGATGACAAGAGCTGCATCACAATGAGATGAACAAGACAAACAATCGTGAAAGAAAATTGGGAGACGAGAGAAGAAAGGGAGAGGGAGGGAGGGAAGAGAGACGGTGTGAATGGCCATAAATGCCGATGTTATACAATGCTGATAGAAAGAAAGAAAATGAGAAAAAGAAGCTCAGAATTAGATTTTGAGAACAAAAAGTCAATTCATGTAGATGAGCGACTTGTATTTAGATACCAAATCGGATTTATTAATCTACATTTCTGTACATAGCACTATTATGACTACATGTTGGTTTACATCTGAACGTGATACACTCTTAACAAACATATTTTAAACTAAAGAAGACGGGGCTCATTCAGGATACTGCAAGTATTCAGCCGTCAATCAAACTTTACGCTCAATTTATCATTAATGGAAACACTACTTACCAGACAAGCATGTCGTAAAAAAGCTTGATGTGGTCACAAAAATGTAGGACAGCCAAGACTTCCAAAAATAGCTGGCAAAGTTATCGAAGTAGACAAATATTTGTATTTAGAGTCCAAGTGAATTATAACAATGAAAAAATAAAGACATTCCATTTCTCACTATTTCAGTGTTGGCTGAGTGGGATCAACAAAACAAAAATTACTCTCTGAGTATTAACCCTAACTAACTCTCGTGATGATTAATGAGAGATACATCATTGTTCCCCTTAAAACGCTGAAATCTATTCACTCCAGTCATTTTGTTTCTTTTCCATTGTAATAACCGAAACATGTCTAAAAATTTAACAGGGCTTCTGGCTATAGGAAGAGTTAACAATTTTACGTGCTGCCACACAGTGACAGTGTGAGGAATACAATGACTCATGTCTCAGCTGGTCACATTACACTGATACCTAACCAACCAGTAGAAGACGGAAAAATTTGGATCATCGTGGTATTTGAACCACGACTCTCCCGATTGGGGGAACAACGCTCTACAATTTGCGGCAGTTCCCCCCCCCCCTCCCCACCCCCTGGCTGTAGCAGGAAAGTGTATGTCTCCAGAATAATAAGTTTTTGTCCCGTTCTCCAGACCAGGAAGTCACGCCCGACATGCACGTTCCCCCAGGCAGCCAATAAGGACAATATGCTCCATTAACTTGGCCCCTATGACAAGAGGACTTTCTTGTCAATTATAATGACTGTCGTTCTTTGCCTTCCTTTGGCTGAGGATATTGTCTTTTTTTCTCTTGTTTTTTTTCCTTTATCAAAGATTTATTTTAGCCGTCTCCTTTTTAGGCTGTTGGCAAGGGCTCCCGCCAGTCTATATTAATTTTTGTTTGCACTTAATTTAAACCTGACACACTGCTCATGTCGATCATTCAGAGCATGTAGTGCTGTAAGAACTTTTTGTCAGGGAGATTTATTCGCCGCAAGCATCATTTTTTTGTTCTTTAAGCAGAGGGGAGGGGGGCGGATGGGTTTCGTCATCTCTTGCAACCCTCCAGTGAAGTTTACTGTACTGGGCCTCTCGGTGTGATTGATTTAATGATATTCTTTCCATCAAGTTTTCTTCTCTGAAACTTCTTAACTTTTCTAATGCACCCGCGCCCGTTGTGGGTCTCCAAAATGGGGAGAGAGTCCAGAGAGATAATCGTAAGTGAGGTGAAAGCCTGCGGAAGCCCTGGCCTTGCTGGCTTCTGGGTAACCGGATATGGGTCCAGGAAACTAATAGGCGACAGGGAAGACACAGGTCTAATCGAGACGCCCGAGGATGGGGGACCAGAATGTCTTGGTTGCAAAGGTCATACTTTTTACGCAATTGTCAAGGCTAGACTGGTCTGTATTGCACTCCTGTCATTGAATGTTTGACATTTGGCTATACAATCCATACTCTGCTGGTTCGACAAAGAGGATTAGAGGGCTATCGATTTATGGTCTCTGCCTTACCTTTCATGCCACGAATCAGATACCCTGCTCTCACTATTGAAACACGCCTGATCCTATTATGTTGCTTTAGTTTCAGCGCTGTGCAATCAAAGCTCCACAACAAGTCTTTTATCAAGCTTCTCTGTTGATCGTCTGGCACCTGAATATGAGTTGGGTTACTTGAGTTTTTGCTGACCACTGAATGGCTCTTGCGTTTTCTGCCACATCTGTCCATTTCTTAAACTAATAATGTTTAACTGTAGTTAATTTTAAGTGAGGTTAAAAAGGCTTTTTTGTCCACTTTTTGTAGTTTTGTTTTTGCTGTTGTTGTTGTTGTATCTGTCCATTTCTTAAACTAATAATGTTTAACAGTAATTAATTTTAAGTGAGGTTAAAAAGACGTCTTGTCCACTTTTTATAGTTATTTTTGTTCTTCTTCTTCTTCTTCTTCTTCTTCTTCTTCTTCTTCTTCTTCTTCTTCTTCTTCTTCTTCTTCTTCTTCTTCTTCTTCTTGATTTTTCCAACCATAATCAAAAATATTTTCAAGGGAAAACTGGCGATTCCACAAAGAAAAATACTACAAAGACGAAATCATTTTGTGTAGTTTTTGTATTTTTTTTTATTCAAAGACGAAATCGCTTTAAAATAATTATTATGCCCTTTGGGTTGAAAACATAACAATGATAACACTGGTTCCATAACGCACACTATTTGCTTTTTGTGGTTAATTCGCTCTACAATTATTGTTATTGCGTGTTTTGGGCGGATTTTCTTCCTTTGTAAGAGGAGGGGGGGGGGGGAGAAACAAGTAAGAGCTTAGTGATTGCGCAAACTGTTCGCATGTTGTTTTGTTGTTGTTTTTATATTTTCGTTCTTCCCTCTAACTCTATGACCCTCTTCGTCTCTCTATTTCTTTCCATCGATGTATCAAACTACTTTTGTATCAAACTATCTATCTGTCTGTCTATCTCTATTCTTTATCCCTTTCTTTTTCATTAATCCCTCATCTATTTCTATCTCACTATATGATTATTTTTCTCCTGTTATTTATTCCTGTATTTATTCTTAATATAGATCTATGTCTCTCTGTCCAGAAATATAATTTTGTTAATGCTATTTATCTTTCTATATCTGTCTCTCTGACTATCTCTCTGTCTCTCTCTCTCTCTCTCTCTCTCTCTCTCTCTCTCTCTCTCTCTCTCTCTCTCTCTCTCTCTCTCTCTATTTACAATCAAAGTTAACTAAATAAGAAAGCACTACAGTGAATCAATCGATCAAAAGTACACTCTGACTAAATCAAATTGGATGTGCCGACTTTTCAATGATTAAGACAAATGAGTACACAAAGAGGCGTGAATTTTCTATAATTTGTTAAAATTACATTTCATTAAAACAAGAGCGGTGAATTTTATTTAGGTTTGCAGGCCACGTTTAGAACCACAGTTGTTTTTATAGATTTCTGACTGTTCTTTTATGTTCCAGTCAAAACCAAGCTGCATTAGTTGGTATGGTTGTAAAGACAAATGGAGTGTGAGACAATCAGTGCTTTTAATTTTAAATCGTTTAAAACTAGTTCAATCAAAACAGCCTTGGTTTGCAGTACCTGAAGGAGTTTAAACGATTGCTACTGTTTGAATTCACGTTCCCATGAGTTTGAAAATATTTGTATTTACTATTTTGAAAGAGTTATTAGCGACTGGTAATATTTCTTTCTTTCCTGTACAGCTTTTAATACTAATTCTTCTACTACTGTTACTACTACTACTACTACTACTACTACTACTACTACTACTACTACTACTACTACTACTACTACTACTACTACTACTACTACTACTACTACTACTACTACTACTACTACTACTACTACTACTACTACTACTACTACTACTACTACTACTACTACTACTACTACTTCTACTATTCTGCTGTTGCTGTTGTTATCACCTCTACCACTACTACTACTACTACTACTACTACTTCTACTATACTGCTGTTGCTGCTGTTATCACCTCTACCACTACTACTCCGACTATGATTACTAACCCTGCCACTGCATTACTATTGTCTCTAACAGTACAATATTTTAACTGCCGTTCCATTTGTTTTAATCTGCATAGTTACAATGGTTAAATCCACATCAAATGTCTCTTCTTCAGACCAAGATTGTAATCAGCATATCAAAAGCACAGAGCATCGGAACGGCAGCATCTCCAGTCCCAAGTATCCGTTCGCCTACCCTGCCGACATCACCTGTAGGTATGTGTTCACCGGAGTGGGCAGGGAGAGGATCCAGCTCCGGTTCCTTCACATGGACCTCCACTTCCCCAGAGGGGACCCTACCGAGCCTGTAGAGTAAGTTCCATGGCAGTCAGTGTTTTTGCACCAAAGGGATGGAAAAGGTTTTGAAACTTTGGTTGGTTTGTTTTTTTCACTGATTCAGAAGTAACTTATTGTATTCATCACAAATGTTTTGTTAATTGACAAAACGAATAGAACGAAACAATGGCCATTTTAATCTGTTTTGGTTTTTTTTGTTGTTGTTTTTTTTTCAATTATATTTTCGATTGGTAATTTTTTTTTTCTGTGCTTAGGCATTTATTTTCCAGGACTTGCCTTTTGATCCTTTAAAGGCATATCGATTTTCAAAAAGGCAATCATTCATCTACATACCACTCGTCGGATGTTTTTAAAAGAGGAATTTGATCTTTATGTATCCTTCAATACCCACAATAGATCGGTGAAAACCAATGAGACGCCAATTAACTATTTCGGAATACCAGTAACTATTTATCTGCATATTTATTTGTATTTAGAATTATTTTTCAATGTGATTGTCCACCCCACAGCTGTGGGGGCTCAGACTCTGTCACAGTCTACGTGATCATCAACGGCACCACAGAGCGCATCGACACCTGGTGCGGCAAAGAGCTGCCCCACATGCTCATGTCCAGCCAGCACAAGATGATCGTGGAGTTCAAGAGCTACCACAGCTCCATGGAGGTCACAGGCTTCATGGCCCACTACAGCTTCGTCACGAGTGAGTTGAACCAGGCCGCTTCATGGCTCATATAGCCCACTATCAGATTACGAGGATTAAACGATTGTTCTCGGTGATAAGCGAAATTGTACTGGAGAAGAGAACTATCCTTGCAAAGCTTAGTAGGCACTGGAAATTTACTTTTTATAAGGAATGTTGCTCCAAGGCAGTCACGTACCAGGCCGCTTCATGGCTCATATAGTCTAGTATCAGATTTCGAGGACTAAACAATTTTGTACGGGGATAAGCGAAATTCTGCTGGAGAAAAGAACTTAGTAAGCCCTGGAAATTTACTTTTTAAAGGGAAGTTGCTCTAAGGCAGTCACGCCGTAAAATACATTGAAGCGAGCGTTATTTCCACTGGTTGCAAAAATCCAGCACTCCGCATTACAATTTTGTACAAAGCGAGTCTTTTATTCACTGACTGTTCTTTGTTATAGTAGTTTGTTAGACCACTTCAACTTCGTGAGACGATTTACCTTGACACTTCATGAACCACTTCACTTTTGTCACAAGTAAGTTTCACGTGGTCGATGCATGGCCTACCACGGCTTCCTCCCAAGTAATGTTAAAATGACCGCGTCATTGCGATGATTTTGAAGTATCGTTCATTAAAGGTAGACAGGCGAAGATGGTCTGCTAAAACTTCGTCACAAGTGAGTTTTTAACCTCGACGCTCCTAGGCCTTTATCGTTAGTTAGACGAAGGGAAAGGGAAGGGGGATTGGAATACGGAGCCATCAGTTCTGATTCCCCAAATCAGGCTATATTGTACCCTGCTGGTTGGCTCAGTGTCATTATAATTTACCAACTGAGACAAAAGTCAGTGGCGGCACAGGAAATTTCTTGGAATCTGTCGACGAGCAAGCCCAATTGCTAACGATGGACTGAAATAAAAGAAAAAAATACTACAAAATCAGCAAAGGCAATGATACTGTTTTATACTAGTTTGAATCGTCAGTTAGTCATAGTTCTGAACTTCTGAGCAGGAGGTCAGAGGTTTAAGTCTCAGCTAGTGCCCTTGTCTCCGTAGAGGCAGAAAATAAAGCAGACATAAAACAAAATAGAATATGCATGTTACGGATAAATGGTGACAATGAAAGACTAAGCGTTAATTTGGAAGGAAAGTTTTTATCAAAACTATTGTTTCTGATTCCCTACAAAAATACTGAGCTTTTAAGTGCTATAGTGATGAATGCATTTTTGCAATAAATATTAAGAATGATTGTTTCATAGGGCAAAACAGTAAAATGTAAGTTAATAAATCGATTAGGCGTAGATCGATCATTTCAAAGTTTTGCTTCCCTCTGTCTCTCTTGTATCAGTCTGCTGTTAAAAAATACACCTGTTGCAGAATAATCGCGTTATGAGATATTTAGATTGTTGATCAGAAGTTAACTCACTGACGTTCATCATAATGTTACCAAAAAAAAGTGCTGTTTGTTTCGTTTTTTTCATTTCAATGATTTGCAATGTCTTGTTTTTTTTTTTTCTTCTATCTCTCAGATTTTGGCATTCTTGAGGGGCAACAGGATAACAGAGGCAGTAAGTTGTATTATAGAGGCCATTTAGTGATACAGATAGGTTTGTTGAGTTCAGCTCTGGTGTATTGTGTGGAAGGAAGTTCCTTGTTCACCCTGTTCACTTTGGTAGCTATTCGTCTTTCAAAGTTCATCTCTTTAAAAAAGCATAAGAAAGTAATGCCATTGTCATGACTGTATGATCGTAACAGTTTTTTTTCTTATTTCATTTTGCATGCAACTAAAAGCTACATTTATTTTGAATTTCTCAACCTTTGTCCCACGCCATCTTTCGCGTCTTACCAGTGTGTGTTTTCAACTACCAAAGTTCGGTGAAGTCCCATGGGGAGATAACTTCTCCAAACTACAACGGGCTGTACCCAAGAAACACCGAGTGTCATTATCTGTTCTACGGCAAGGAGAATGAGAGAGTCCGCATCGAGTTTGTGGACTTTGATATTGAAGGTTACATGCCAAGGTAAAACTTTGATCATATTTTAAATCAAGTTTTAGCGAGGGTTGTTTCACTTATTGCGAATTGTATCTTTTTTAGAGCACGATAATTATGTAACAGATAGTGTGGTTAGTTAGTATTACATGAATATTGCCCTGACGGTATAAAAAGAATTATAAAAATATTTAAGAATTCCATAGTGGCTGTACAATTTCACCGACATAGTTAAAATTCATCATTATCGTTGTAACGTCTTTTTTCTGTGGTCGTACTCTATAATTTTTATTTTTATATTTACTTGTCCCGGTCCATGAAATCGCCTCTTCTTGCGTCTTCAGGTGTGATGAGAGGAGTGATTACGTGTCCTTCTCCAACTTCGCCAACTCAGAGGACCGGAAAATGACGAGGCTGTGTGGCGGACCTCACAACAGAGTGGTCTGGTCAGACGGACCGTTCTTCAGGGTCATCTTCAAATCCAACGAATGCTTCGATTCGACAGGGTTCCAGGCGTACTACCAGTTCATAGGTTTGTGTTTGGCGTTTGCTCACTGAGATGGTCGGGCTAAACTTATTAGATGAGTCTCTAAGAGATCAACAATAAAGCCAAAAGTTCCTTTGTAAACCTACAAACAGCAGGTCCCCACACTCCCATTGGCGATTGTAGTTCTAAATACATTTTTATATCGCAAGTTTTGCATGAAAGTGTAAGTCGAAGATACGGACGTAAATGAAAGTTAATGAGTAGAAACTGCATCTCATAAATTATACATCAGCAGTTTAAAAAGTCTATTTTTTTTTTACCTTTTGCTAAATGCCCTTCTTTCTTTACTTCGTGTAGCTTCGGAGCAAGAGAAGAAAGACCAAGACGTCCAACCGCTAGAGGAAGAAACCTACTCTGTGCAAGGGAGGCGGAACTCCGGTACTAGCGGAAGTAGACCACATAAAGACAAAAGATCTGAGAGAGGAGGCGGATTACTCCCCTTGGCGCCTTTCACATCACTCACTGTAATATGTCCAGCAGTCATTTCCCTTCATTTCCTTCCCAAAAAGTTTTTCTGAGAGCAAATTTATTAATAATCATTATTAAATTATTCACATCATGTTATAAAACGTGTTCGCTTTACGTGCATTTCATTGTCGTGTCGCATGTGAGAGTACAAGGCGGAATACAAGTCACGAGCAAAACATTGTTAGCGTCACCTCCAAGCTGTACATACATATAAAAATGGGAGTGTCCTGTTGAGAGTCTGCAATGATGTTTATACTATCGAGATGTGGAAGATTCAATGCCAGGTCTTTAACACATGATGTTATTTATTGTCTAAATAATTACTACTCGTTACATATTTTACTTCTGACTGCTTTTTTCCCATTGTAATCTTGACAATTAAGTTAGTTGTGTATTTCCTTTCTTGTAGTTTATCCCTGATATAGATCGCTTTTATCCATTATTGTATGTGATTACATGAACTTTGTCTTATTATTTTGGGTCCTTTACCTGCTGTAGGTTTGTAAAATCATGCTTTCCGTTTCACACTGTGTTATAGGTCTTCTGATTTTCTGAGTGCTAGCTTAATGAGAGAAACAATGTTTATACCGTTGTTTCTTTCGTGATTGATGAATGTTGCAAGTTTGTTGGGGTTTTTTCATTTCTCTGCTGTATCAATTTGTTAAGAATATGTTAAATATTGATGCAGAGGAGGGTATAGAAAAAGAGGCGCTTCACAGAGAGAGAGAGAGAGAGAGAGAGAGAGAGAGAGAGAGAGAGAGAGAGAGAGAGAGAAATGGGGTCAGATTCCCTTTAAATTGAAAGAACAATTTTCAAGAACCTTTACAAACATAATAAACGGTAACTTTTTATAATATTTATGTACAACATGCCTAATATAAAAGTGAAAATAAAGATGCGAAAAATTGGAAGAGATTAAAATTGTATGGTAGTTTCTTGTATTAGAATAAAATATAAATCTCAATGCTGCTAAGTTTCCAAAAGTGAAGACGCAAGACATAGTATGTGTGTATTGTGTGAGTCGACAACTCTAGCACTCGAGATGTTAGTTTGTTTCTTACTTTTGTTCTCTTCTATTTTAAGGTTTTACTACTTCTTTCGTTGATAGGCCCTACCTTAATTGAAGTGAGAGTTAAAGGCGAAATGTAGGGGTAAAAAAAATTGGTGTGATATGTTTTACCATGCGGTGTGATTGTTGTGAATTTTAAACTCAGGTGATCAGTTCGGGGGTTGCTAATTCAAAGAATATTTGATGTGATTGTGGGGCATGTTGGCGAAGTGAATGCTGCGATATATGTATAGACTGAGTCGCATTTAAGGTTTGAATCAAAACAGTGATAATTTATTACTAACGAATCACTCATTCATTCCTTTATTGAAATCGCATCTTTTTGCCTTTTTGTGATTCTTTTGCTAGCTACCTCTTTTTCCTCTTTTTCTCTTATTTCTCCCTATTCATTATCGCTCTATGAGGGCGAACTACATCTCTTTATCTCTCTCTATCTGTCTATCAACGTTTCTACTGTTTATCTCTCTATTTAGTTACCGTTCCATTTATCTATCCATCTATCTCTATGTACATCTATGTTAGTTTAATTTGTTTAGAATAAAAAGCGAATAATTACTAATTCAAATGTTTATATATTTTGGCGTGATAGGGGGACTAACTCTGGATGTCATGGAGCAGGTTTCTGTTTTTGCCAGTTTGTTTTTTACCCTGAAGCAAGAACGTAGCTTTTACATGAAATCAGTTTGGCTAGTGGTGCTACTAATGACTATGCCATCATATCTTTCCTCACAGTACATACTTCTCAATGGTACACCTTCCAATACCCAATACTATTTTGTAGGGCTTTACTTAAGCTAGCGCCAATTAATTTATCTCTATGTTTCGGGGATCCGCATTAAAATGTTGCTTTGTTAATGATCCCCAAACCATCATCCAATGCTGTCAACTAAATTATATTTTAATGTATTTTTATCGTTTTGTTTCCATAACAGTAGGCTAATACTCAAACTATAAAGCAGACATTTAAAATCACCTCTTAATGCCCAGGCATTGGTAGCTCAGTGGCTAGTGCTGTGAACAGGAGACTGGAGAGCAGGTTTCAATCTCAGCTATTGTCCCTATCTCGGAGTAGTGTTCTTTGGAGAACTTGGGAACCGTGAAACTAATTAAGTTAGTTACTGTCAGTTACTGCCTACTTTCGGCTTTAAGGTATATATTAATATGGCAATCGCTTGTAAATGTTTTTACTCATTGATAATCTTACCGCCTGACTTATGAACAAAAGAACATTTTCATAGACAGATTTAAACCCATAAAACCCATCAAGTTTTGAAAAGATTAACAGGAGAAAATTATTGTATAATCCCTTGCTGATAGTGAGTGAAAAACTGCCAAATACAATAAATGATGTGAGAAAAGTACACCTGAACAGTTTTGATGGAGAGGGCGTCCTCAAAACGTTGCCTTTAAATGTTGTGTATCCTCATTTGTGTACATACATTGTATCTTGTTTTATGCCATTAGGTGTTTCACTCTTGTTATCATTTGGTCAAAAGGAAAGCCTGAGGTGAAAATGGTGCAAATATGAACCGAAACCTGAAGATTTTGTAGACGAAAGCAATTATTGCAGATCTAATACAACTGTTCTGTTTTATTCAAACAGCGATGAATGTAGTTTCTGTATCTTTTTGTGGCAAATTAATAATTATTTCTTATTTTCCAATTTTTTTTCATAACGATGATTGCAGTTTTACATTTTTAAACTTTGAAATGTTTCATATATGCCGAGGATGAAATAAATTATTTCGTTTTGGTGCTGTTTTTTTTCACACACGGATTATTATTGGTTCTGGGGTGTTTTTTTGTTGTTGTTTTTTGTTTGTTTGTTGTTTGTTTGTTTTTGTGTTTTTTTTTCGGGGGGGGGGGTTTGGGTTTGTTGTTGTTGTTTTTTTTTGTTTTTTTTTTGTTGTTGTTTTGTTTTGTTTTTTATTGTGGTTTTTTTTGGGGGGGTTGGTTGTTGGTTATTTATTTTTTTTCTCTTAGTTGTGTTTTCTTCTTTTTTGGTTTTTGTTTTAGATTTATCGATAAATCGCAATTGTGGGAAAGATGTTTTAAATTAATTTTGTTAAGGTTATATTATAAGGCTATTTTTTCTGGTGTTTTTTAAGCTGCATATTTATGTGCTATTCAATTTCCCATTTACGTTGCTTTTTTGTAACATACCACTATCTAAAATATTTTGTGCAATTAAATCCGCATTCTACACAAACAAGTTGACAAAGTACCCTAGAAATATGTAAATTAATTTCATAGAAGGCGTAGCTATTAATTTGTTGCTTTGTAATTGTATGCCTTAGTATGGTCATTTCTATTTTGAGAGAATACACTGAAGATTCGATTTTGCTTTCAGGTACTACTTGTCCTATTAAACAGATCAGCAGGTTTTCTATCAAAAGCAGAGAACTGGAAAATCTTTCTATTTATCGAAAAACAGTAAAGTCAACGCCAGTGTGCTAATGTTTAGTTGTAAAATTGCGGCAACTCAGTATGTACAAGATTTTAATGGAAATCAAGTGGATTTTCATAAGAAATGCTCTTAACATAAAGTAATTTCACTGCACTTTTCATATTTTCTTTCATGATTTAAACGTCAAATTCAGTATACTAATTGGTTATCCACAGCACATGTTCATGTCGGCGTAATTCTAATGACTGTGATTATGTTTTACAGATACCATGATTTAAAGTAGGATCATTTTGGTATGGAGAATGCATTTACCGCCGCAAGGCTCAATTTTTACATGATTTTTCAAAATGCAACAAATACACATACAGTTTTCATTTTATTTGAGCTTGATAAATAAATGATGTTAGTTCACCAATCAGTGCAAAACAGAACAAAATACATAGTAAGAGTTGTTTTGTTTTTTTGTTGATGTTGTTGTTTTTTGTTTGCTTTTTTTTTAGGGGGGGGGGGGCGTCTTCAACTTTCACAAGGGGAGGTATTCAGCTGTATATATTAGAAGAAAATGGTGTTTGTACAGCTTCAAGAGGAAGAGTGTGAATTTAAAATGCCTTTTTAAAATCGTTAAAAAATTATCATCGATTTTCATAAACTGGTGAAATAATTACCTAAAACGGTATCGTATATATTACATAATAGCATCCCTACCTCTGAGGATTGTGAATGAAGAGTTTAATTTCGAGCGATCACTTTTTCTTTTATTGGAATAATTTTGTTTTGTGCAAATGCCAACAGCCTAATTGAAACCGATAATTAGTATTGGCACAATTAACTAATTCTTTTATTATGCAAACTTCTCACTTGTTAAGAGTATGTATATTGAAGTACATTGATTGTTGATTTCTGTATTTATTTCTTGCAAGCCATAACTCAATAAACATCTGCCAGTATATCACATAAAATCTGTGAGGGTGAAATAAATTAAACGCTTTACTATGTCTGAGAATAATTATTGTGAACTATTGTGTACCTTATAAAAGATTTTAAAATAAATAAAACTAATCTTTTTAAACTTGGATATAGTTCGGGTTTGATTTGTTCTACTTATGCTGTTGTCATTATAAATTAAAGTGGGTATTGTGGTTGTTTTTTGAATGATGATTGTGGTAGTGGTTATGAGGGTGGTATTAAGGTTGTTAAGGTTTATATTGTGTAAATTTATTGTGGAACCTTGCGGAACTAATTCAACAAATGTGTATCTTTGCGTTAGCCGTTATTCGAATCTAAATGCTTGAAGAAAGGAGACTTATTCAAACGTGTCTCCGTACTTTTTTGTTCCTCCATTTTAATGTTTTATAATACTTTTAAAGGGCCCCGTGCCCTCTACACATAATTTATTTCAGTTGAATTGCATCGTCACCATCATAAAAAACGCATAAAGGTCGGGCACATTTTTTGTAGACGTGCTTGCGTTGAGCAAAAGTGCGTGTTAATTTTGTTAATTTGACAGAAGTTAAATGTGCTTTATGATACGTAAGAAATATTTTTTGCCTAGTCGCAAATGAACAACACTGACACTTATCGTGTTCTAAATATATAATAATTGTCAACAAGTCTAGGGTTGCAGATCATCGCAATTATTGTTATTTTTGCTGCTGCGTTGTTTGTTTTTACGACATAATTTGAATCAAATGGAGTGTTAATTGGCATCTCGTGCAAATAAAGCAGCCTGTACGAAAGCACCTACTGCTGGCTTTGAATTTGCAGGCATCATTTATCGGAGTACTGCCTTAAGAAAATAATTGTTATTATGTGTCAAGGAAATGACGAAATGGCAAAAATTGTGAAACGAAATAAAACAATGAAAGAAACAGATTGGTAGCACTGAAAAACAAAATTGAACAAACGTTAGATTGGATATGGTTTACTTTGTGTGTGTGCGTGTGTGGTTTTTTATGTATTTATTTAAACATGATCGTCTACATTTTTAAACCCAATAAAACTATGTAGTTTGATAGCTAAGAAAAGTAAACACTTTATATTTGGTGCTTGTCAGCTTTGAATTATCTTAAAATGAATGTTTTAAGAGAGACAATTTTCTTGTATACTTGAGAGAGCACATTTAAATGGCGCTTTATTATTACACATAGTTTGAGAAGAAAACTATTTAAATTATTGTGTAGGAACAAGTGAAAAGTGAAGAGTACAAATTTTTTTGTTTTTTCAGCCTGAACTTTGAATACCCATGTTGAATGATATGTGTAATGAATACTTGTAACTTTTGCATTGTGTACGACATTAAGAAAACTACACAAAATCAAAAGCCTGTCGGCGATATAATTATATATATATATAGAGAGAGAGAGAGAGTTGGGGCACATGCATTGAATATTAAGGTTAGAGCACTAACCTTAATATTCAATGCATGTGCCCTAACTCTGAAAATCAAAGTGGAAAGTGTAGGTGCGTGTTTGTGGAAAGGGGGGAGGGGGGATATGGATTTGTTAAACCATAATCTTGATGCGGTGTTACCTCCATGCAACTTGTTTGTTTATGTGTTGTTGTTTTTTATATTTTAAGTCCTAATTTTTTAGAAATAGATGTGGAAAATGTTTTATTTAGTAGGTAATGACCTATCATTATTAGACTGCAGATTCTGTGGATTTCCTCCCTCTCAGTGGCAAACCAGTACATGCAGTAATGATAGATGTTTGCTTCGAAAATGGTAGGAATGTTTCAAGACAAGGGCCACGCTTTTCGTCAATTATAATTGATTTATCGACTTATTGATTGACTTAGTGGTTTAATAGGCTTCGACATTCTTTTAGTCTAAATGTGTTCGTTTTTCTTCCCTTCGATTTGGGTTGGGTTTTTTTAACATCACATAACTGTACTGTATATTGCTGTGTTGTTTTGTTTTTCTTGTTTTGTTTTTTGTTGGGGTTTTTTGTTTTATTTTTTGTTTTTGTTTTTTTTTCTTTTTTGTTGTTGTTGTTGTTGTTGTTTTTTTTTTTGGGGGGGGGGGGGTACGTCATGTCATCACGCGAGGCTGAGTTGTATTTGGGGCGTGACCTAATAACAGTTCAATATTGAATTGACTTTTCTTAAGCCAAAACTTTAAGGGTTTTTTCGTTGTTTTGTTTTGTCTTTTTATTTTGATTAATTTTTTTTTCGAGGGGGGGGGGGTTATAAATTTAGTCTAATTTATCTCTAAACTGGTATCGGAGTTATGTAATCCATTGCCCAAAACTGTAACAGCAGGATGAATCTACATCCATGGTATAATTTATTATTATAATAAATGGCATTTTTTATTGCCCATGTTTAAAAGAAAGTATAATATAATATGTAAACATGCATTTTTAACATCCAACCAACAATAGAGCTTCAAATTAAAGAAAAGCACCCGACCCGCATGGCCAAGGCTACTTCAAGGACTTTCATTGCACAGGCCTCGTGTGCTGGCTGTTGGTCAGTGGTAATTCATGGTTATTACGATCAAAAACTATTTGCATGCCACATAAATTACCGGGTAATTTATTCTTAATTTATTGTAAGCATGTTGTTGACGTTGATCTTTGTTCTAGTACCACATGCCATGTGCTATAATCAGGCAAATGACACTAGGAATTGTGACCTTGGACTGTTGAGACTCCAATTTACAAATTAATCTCATCCGACCTGCTGATAATTTTCCCGTTGGTTTTGTTTTCTTAGGTTATTTCCGTGGTAGGAGGGGTGGAGGGTGTTACTTCATTTTATAGTTGTTTTGTTGTTGATATGTCTTTTATAGGGAGTTATGTTGCCGATTTTTATATTGTTTTTGTTTAATTTGCGTTTTTATTTGTTGTTGTTGTTGTTGATGTTGTTGTTTTTGTTGTTCTGGTTGTTGTTGTTGTTGTTTAATTTGCGTTTTTATTTGTTTATTTTTAGCGTAGATTTGATATTGGCCTTGCAATTTTAAATTGTTTTTGTTTAATTTGAGTTTTTATTTGTTTATTTTTAGCGTAGATTTCAAATATTTGATGTTGGCCTTGCAATAAAATATTGTTTTTATTTTTTTCTAGCTATCTAAATCAATTTTAAGTTATAGTTTACAACACTGGAGAATGGGGCATTCTGTTCGTGCAAATAATCATGAAGCAATGTCACTTGGCGTTACACCTCCCTCTCACTTTACCAGTTTACATTTTTATTTGCGATAATTAGCAGCTTCCAACGCAAAAGGTCCGAGTTCAAGCCCTGGCGATTGCGCTCCCTACTAGTTAGGTCGGTGTAAGTTTAATGTGACCGGCTGAGATAGGAGTCATGGTATCCCCACCCTGTCTTGTGTAAGGAAGCACATAAAATTATCAGACGTCAGTTTAGTGGCCCGTCCATAATATACCCTATATAGTGCTGATGTTGTACGTAAAACCAACTCAACCCAACAACTCAGCACATCATAGTGTGTACATGCACCCTTGGCAGAGAAACAAAACTTAACATCAGCATAGCCAGGTCGCAACGTTCCTCTATAAAACTAGACTTAATGTATTCATGATAATTTTATTTCTAATGGGTCAGGATAACATTGCTCCCAACACAAGTGCCATTGTCTATCATACACTAATACATGTTTACGCTTGACGTTTGCCGTGTCAAAAGATAAACGTTAGAGCGTACTGGTTGAAATCACTGGAAAACTTACACTTTAAAGCTTTGAGTGTATTAAAGTGGTGGAAAATTTTAAACATGAGAAACGTTTAGCTTTTTCATTTAAAATAATTATAATTATAACATAAAAATTGTGCATAACATGTTCGAGTCGTACGTAAAATTAATTGATTCTTCTTGGTAAACATATTTTTTATTAGTTTCTTTATAGATACTTTATTATAGTCATACTCGTTGTGTTTTTTTTTTATTATTTAAATGACCCTGTCTTCATATATCTATCTCAACAACCAATTTCTTTAGTTTAGACACATTATTGACTGGTTCTTTAAATCTACCAATTCCATGAGAGGCGTTGCATTGATGGTCAAAAAATGTTCTTTCAACAATCTTTACCAGAGACATGTCTATTCCAGAGGGACATTCTTATAAGCATAACACTTCTGATCACTCATCTGGTGTACTTAAACAATCTCACCACACACTGAAAACCCCATCACATAGGTTGGTGTAGGGAATACTTTTTTTCAAAAATCACTTTGTCAAACTGTGTCCACCGACTCTGCCAAACTTACCTAGAGACACCATTACACAAAGAAGGTAACATGGTCGGTAGAGCGCGCGACTTATAACCGGAAGATTTTAAGATTGATCCTAGACCTGGTCGCCTTGTTTTATACTGATTGAATCTGTGTCTCTCTCTCTATCTCTCTCTCTCTCTCTCCCTCTCTCTCTCTCTTTCTCTCCCCCCCCCCCCCCCCCACCC
>RQTK01000032.1:638097-649756 GCA_003991915.1 Elysia chlorotica | reverse complement strand
AGAGAGAGAGAGAGAGAGAGAGAGAGAGGAGAGAGAGAGAGAGAGAGAGAGAGAGAGAGAGAGAGAAAATGAAAACGTTTTTCCAATTGTCCTATTTTTTTAAATACGTTTTAGTTGGTTGATGCTTTTTTCGGGTTGTTTTTACATCCTAGTGCTAATTACTCTTTATTTTCTGTGGATACGGTCCTTCAAGCGCTCTTCATCTTCACTTAAGAAATATTTCGTTAATAACATTTACCCTACGGAGAGTTTTTCATCAAGTACGAAACCACTTCGTCCTGTCAGATGTACGCTCTTTCAAGACCCTGGTACAAGCACCTCTAGCCTATCGCCCGAAAACCACTCCTACTTGTTATACTGTAGACGGTATACTTGTTTTGTGAGCCGTGCGGAGACGGTATACTTATTTTGTGAGCCGTGCGGAAAGCAAACTCGGTGAGTCAGAGGCGCAAGGAAGCACAGAGTCGTCTCGGAAATTCAATAAAGCTCACCGCCACAAATATCTCTGGGTGATTTTCTCCACCTAGAAATCAATAACCGTCTCGGTCTAGTCCAGCACGAAGTCTGAACTTGTTCTCGTTTCGACTCTGTTGTGCTTTGCCCTTCCCTCTCTCGGTTGTTGTGAGACGGTCACTCATCTGATGTACTTAAACAATCTCACCACAAACTGAAAACCCCATTACATAATTATAGGTTGGTGCAGGGAATACTTGTTTTCAAAAATCACTTTGCCAAACTTTGTTCACCGACTCTGCCAAACTCACCCAGAGACACCATTACCACGAAGAAGGTAACATGGTCGGTAGAGCGCGCGGAAGATTTTAAGATTGATCCTAGACCTGGTCGCCTTGTTTTATACTAATTGAATCTGTGTCTCTATCCTTCCTGTCTCTGTCTCTGTCTCTCTGTCTCTCTGTCTGTCTCTCTGTCTCTCTCTCTCTCTCTCTCTCACACCAGGTCGTCCCACACGGGCACTTTGCCAGCTGCTGAAGAAAATACAACGCAGCACATTTCAGTTCGTGTGCACATATATGGTGGATTCACAGCCATCCTTGTAGGTTGAATGGGTTATGCAAAGTGACAAGAAACGGAAGGAGTGAGAGGGACATATACATACTATGTATACACAGAGAGAGAGAGAGAGAGAGAGAGAGAGAGAGAGAGAGAGAGAGAGACAGAGAGACAGAGAGACAGAGAGAGACAGAGACAGAAGACAAAGAATGCTGTGACGCAAACGGTCGTATTAACTTATTTTACGTCGTGTTGGATCATGATTGCTGGAAGACGGAAGGGGAAGGGCTACAGACCCTCAGAGAAACGACGCAGTGCTGTACACTGATGATGGATATGTTTATGTAAGTGCACATGTACGTGAACTCAATGTGGACAAACAAAAATCCCCAGTGATTCGAACACAGAGACGTATCGCATGTGGACAGAAGCAAGCTTTTCTTTTTATCATCTTCACGCAGAAAACAGATGCATGTAAAGAGGAAAAAAAATATGGTTTTTATGTGTCAAATAAGACAAAGCCAAATTTCAAAACCTCTTTACTTTTCTTGTTTGGTGAGCTAACTTGTTTAGACTTCATGTCTACATTCCTTCACTCTTACTCTTACTAGTGATTTCACATTGCTTATACGTATGCTGCAACTGTAATAATAAGTTTTTAATGATAACATAGCAAACACCAACTTTAATGGAAATTAATATGTAGATGTATTCAGTATTACAAAAGGCACGTGAATGAGAAGAACTAAATAATGATGCCAGATTTGTTCGATTTACTTAAGCCTTGATTCGACTCTCACGAGTATGAAACACGTTTAAAGTTAATGTTGGAATAGCAATTCAACAAAGTAATAAAGGCCATTATAATTTTTTTGCCGATTGTTTTTAGTCTTATCATAATGTAAGTTGATCATAGCCAAACTAACTAGGGCCTACAGTGTATTTAGGTTACTTTTATTAGTACATATATTGCCTATCGTAATAAAATGGGTTGGAGAAAATCCTTCTTCGTAATTATATACATAACTTTATTTACATGTATATGATTTTAACATGTATGGTCTTTTTAAAAATATTTGATAAAAAAAATTTAGCAATTGGTTGGAGTTCCTTGTAGTTGTACAGTGCGTCCAACACGAAGCGAGCTCAGTTAAGTTGATTTGCTCTTGCATTGATCCTCATTCTTAACACCTTCTTTCTCTTGTGTGCCCAAAACAGAACTTTTTCTTTAAGTTTTCTATTTCAAATGAAACTTGAAACAGGTTGGGCTTGTGAGGTAAGACTGAGAAATAAATGTTTTGCCTACAAGAGTCATTGCTCCGCATGTAGAATAAGTAAATTAAGCTGATCGGCAAGATTGGTTTCAAATGCCAAAATAGCATATGATAAAGTTTCGCATTGACTTGGAGAACTCTCTACCTACCCCTCCATTACAAGTAATAATTGATACATGTTTTCGTGGTACATGTATATTGATAATGCAACTGTAAATAATTGTGTAAATTGGACAACCCACTAGTATTATTTTAGAAACATGTAGTTAGCTTTACTTGGAGAGGCGTGTTACTAAAGGATGGGCAATTTCTTGATCTAATCATTCTAGTTCAATATTCTTCACTGAAGAAGTATGTGTTCAACCTGCATGAATACAAATAAAAAAAGAGACTCCGAATTATGGCAGAAAGCAATGTTGGATCAGACCATTTTTATACTATTCTGAGCCTAAGATCAGACATGAGATTCGGAGAAGTTAATCCATATGGATGTCTTAATTTTTCCAATTGATAGATAAATTATGCCCTATTTACCCAATTTTTTTTTTTAATTTAATAAACGTTTCATGCGTACGGTACATCTAATTCAGATTTTCTATAGAGAGAGGAAAAGAACATAAGCTTCATCCTGAAGTCCAAACATTTTAGTACATTTTTAGTTCCAATGGCAAAAGCAGCAAGTTACAACAGTTGACTGTAGCGGTAGCTTAAGTTTTTTTTCACAGCTATCAATATTTTTAACATTGATACTAGTTGGTTCTATTTTATTGATTAAAAAAAATTTCTTTTAAATCACTGCCATCAAAATTGGGCTTGAATTAAAGCAGTAAGTCATTTTAAAACATTTCTGAATTTCCAGGAAAACTTTTAAAAAATATTTACCGACTATTGTTACATTGTTAAGCACATTTTTACTAGTTTTTTCTTATTATTATAGTTGTATTTTTTTTTAAAGGCAATAGCAACGACTCACCACCATCATGTTTAACATAAATGGCAGATGACAGGATGGTTCATCTTTACTGTGAATACATGTGATATGTTCAACATTATGAACATTCAAGTTCTTTAAATAATCGACCTGTGGAACTTTATAACAGCTATTCAATTTTTAATTTGAAAGTACTGCCAAAGTGACACTTTTCACTTTATTTTGATATTATTTGTAAGGTAAATCTCACAGCATAATTTTATAAATGCTATGGAAAGGATAATGAAAACAAAAATATTAACTTTATATAAAATTTAAAGACGATAAAATTATATTGACAAAAGATGTAACATGAATAATCAAACAAAACATTTGTACTTGTCAACAGTCACATTTATTTTGTTTGTATAACTTTTTGGAACATTGCATTGACAAAATTAGCAGCCTTCCGAATCAGATGACTGTAAATCAATCTTAAACTTACAATTAAACGACATTGAGTTTGTTCTTGCGTTTAGATGTTTGATGTTAAAGCTTTTAAGAAACCACAAAATGTAAGACAGACAGACAAAGCTCTCGGAGATCTTCGAGGATCCCCAGGACCACCCAGTGGGCGGGAGCTTGGCAAGGCTTGAGCAGACCAGAGCTTAGTCCTCGCCCATGCTCTCCTTGTCGTAGATGTACTCTCCCAGACCAGTGCCAACGCGCTTCAGGTTGGTGATGTGGTCACCAATCTCCTTGATGGAGTTGACCTGCTCCTCCAGGAACTCAGACTCGATGAAGTCAGCCATCTGTGGGAAACAGTGAATGAATATGAGAGTCAGGGTGGAGGAGGTCCAGACAGGCAACACAGACATGGTAGGTTGGTATTTTTAGTCAAGACCTTTGACTGAGATCAAGTGAAATATTTTTATCAATTAAACACACAAAAAAACAGCAATGAAGCGTTTTTCCTCTATAGTTCAGGAAGATGCTGTATTTTAAGACATGTAAATTATGGAAAAGAAATTATAAACATGTTGTTTTTCATTTTCGAGACATCAAAAGAATAGTTTCGAACATAATTTAGCCCTAACTTTTCTTCCATAGGGAAAAAAACTGGCCTAGTTTTTTCAAAATTCTTAATTCTTTAAATCATTACATAATTTATGGAGCAATAAGTGATGCTTTTTTTTTTTTAAATACAAACCAGTCCTGCAAAATGGTCTTGTACTGAACTTAAAAATGCTTTGTTTCTTTTATTTTATTTTTTTAGATTACATACATGTTCCATCTTGTACTCTCAGACTAATATAAAAAATAACATGCCATCTGTAAAGAAACTAACAACACTAGAAGCCTGACCTGAGCATCATCATGGCCAGAGCAAATCTTGTGGATGTCCAACAGAGACTGGTTCACTTCCTTCTCAAGGCTCAAGGCGATTTCCATGGACTTGAGGCAGGTGATGTCATCAAATTCAGGCTTCTGCTCCACAGGAAAAATGATTCATTATTTAAATTGCTGCAAACTAATCATAATGAAGTGATACTCATAATGACACATGTTAGATTCAATTAATTCATAGTCTAGGAATTTTGTGTTAACTGAAGTAAAAACTGCTTCGACTTGAGATTTCTATATTTTGTACCTTAAAACTAAATTGAACTTGTCTTGCAGTATTTAAAACTGCAATATTAATATACCTTGATGTCCTGGAGCACAATGCGACCACCTCTCTTGTTCTGGTACTTCATGAATTTTTCAGCATGCTCACGTTCCTCGTCAGAAGATTTCTTGAAGAACTTGGCAAAGCCAGGCAGGGCTACATCATCACGGTCAAAGTAGTAAGACTGAAATGCAATTTAAGGGAGTAAAGTTAATTATTATACATAGCACATTATCTCTTTCATAACACACCTAAGTTATCCCAAACTGAGCTCTGATTAATAGCACATCTTAAAATATCACTGGATGCAGTTAGTACGAACTCAAACAGCTGTGCCCATATTAAGATCACTTTCTTGTGTTTAGGAACATGATAAAGAGATTAGCCTGGCTGGAAGTAATCACTTAAAATAAATGTGTAAAGCAGCATAGCAAAATTGTCATCTCATAAAATATGAATTACAATTTAATATGTATCTTAAAGAACAATTGGCATCACTGTAATTGGAGGGAAAATTCCATCAAATATTTGGGTCAACCCTCTACTCTCGTTCCAATATTATGGAGCATCCACGAGGACTGATCAGAAAGTCTGAAAAACTAGCCTAAATAAATCACCAATTCAGATCAATGGTAAATCAATGTGTGTGGTCACTAGGCCTAAATTAATACCAGTACTACTTTTGTGAGAAAGAATCGTCCAGAAGAGAATCTAGGCTCTAAATCTAATTCATTATTAGGTCTAGAGTTGTAAATACAACGTTGCAGAGGCTGGCAACTTGTTTGATGAATGGGAAAATCGTCCATACGCCGAGTTGTGATCTTACGACATAGATGATACGTTAATTGCAATGAAAACCTCATAATTCGATAAAATATTGCTTGGGATTTGATCTAAACTTGGAATTAAGCAGATTTAAATTACAGAAGGGGACATACCCAAACCACAAAAGTGTTTATTTAGTAGACAGTTACGTTGTTTGAAAAACTGCAGTATACTATCATTTGTTTACCATAACAACCTTCTCCTAACCCCATTAAGACGAGTTGCTTTGAGTTGGTTTAACGTCCAACATTAGCACTTACTTTAGTCTATATTGTGGACGGGCCTCAAGACTGACATCTGACAATTTTATGTGCTGCCACACACAAGACTGGGATGCCATGACTTCCGTCTCAGCCGGTCACATTAAACTGACACCGACCCAACCAGTAGGGAGCGAAATAGCCAGGGCTGAACTAGGAAGCCGATGTTCTACCCCAGGGCCCCCGCACCAGAGCCAAGGTGTAAGCTACTAGTCCCTCAATACCTAGAAGTGACGAGTGGTTATATTTCCAGTTCGGCGTCGTCGATTGAGGCTAGGCCATTTCTCAGTAAACAATGTATCATAATGCTGGGGGAGGGGGTAAACTCTGGTTACAGCTTAGTGTGACAGGCATTTTTATAAGTAGCCTAGGCGTCAACCCATTTGGTTAAATGTTTCCGCTCCTCTTTAACATGTGTAAATTTCATATGCCGCGTAAAGATTTAAAACCAATGAAAGCTTTCTCGGCTCAGCTTTACTTTTAAAAGGTTTCATTTCAACTTTCGTTTTTGCTTAAAGCTGAGAGAGAAACGTGTGCATGTATTTTAAGCAATACGATAGCCGATTGTATCTCGGTTGTATCGGCCAAGTCTTGTCTTCATCGGCGCTAGCGGATATTAGGAATTGGGTCAACCGCCCCGCTTTAGGCAGCAAAAAAATGCAGTTTATACAGCTAGATCTAGATCTAGCTAGATCTAGGCCTAATCTAATAGTAATACAGTACTAGAAACCTAAACATTGTTTTTAATCCTGTCTAAATCTAGGTTTAAATTATACTATTCATACATCTAGATCTAGATCTACACTTAGATTCTATTTATAGATCTAGATCTATAAGCTATACCGATCTTCAGGAATTTTACTCACCAGCGACTGGTAGCAATAACTGGCGTAGAGCTCCATGTTGATTTGGCGATTAATGCTCGCTTCAGATTCCTTGTGGAAGTTTTGACGGCACTGGCTTTCGACGGCAGACATTTTGTTAGAGTTGGTTGGTTTCAGTTTGATTTTAATCAATTCTGAGCTAAGTTGTTAAAGCTGGTAAGCTAAAGATGAGTTGAGTTGGTATAGTAGAAGCTTGGAGTTGTCCGTACGTTCCCTGACGCAGCAAAGACAATCTGACTTCAAAATGGAGATTGTTGGTCCTTTATAGTCTCATTCTAAGGTCATGACATCAATATCACGTGATTTTATTTTGGGGTTACCTAACGTCAAAGGTAAAGGTCGTTTAACAGACTTGAGACTCATTCATGTTTTCCATCAGGTACAATCTGCTATTAAAAACTCTTTTGACCTGGATAATAATTCGATAACTTGCTCTTATAATAAACAAGGCTAAGTGAGGTTCTGTTCAGGTGCTCCCTAACGAAAAAGATATCAGAGTGGTCCTTTTTTTCACTCTTTTGAACAATGGAGATGAATAGTAATAAACATGTTAAATAAGATTGCCATACGAGTAAAAAATGAAAGTGCTTTTTGACTCTTGTGTTTTAGTTGTTTATGTTATTTATTTTTTTTGGTTATCTTTTTTTTCTTAGGGGGCTGGGGTAGAACATCGGCTTTCAGCGCAAAAGGTCCGTGCTTTGAGTCCTGGCGATTTCTCTCCCTACCGGTTGAGTCGGTGTCAGTTTGTGACTGGCTGAGACAGGAGTAATGGTATCCCCGCCCTGTCTCGTATGTGGCATTACATACAATTGCCAGACGTCAGTCTTGGGGCCCATCAACAATATAGCCAATATATTGCTGAAGTTGGATGTAAAACCAACTCAACTACTAATTAGCCACTTTTTTGTATTGAATTAGTTAAATGATACTGAACAAAACAAGGGCAATTATTTATTTTATATTAGGCGTTATACAGTGAGGGAAAAAACTGTTCGACCTCGTTTATTTTTATTTTATTCATAATCCTCGACCTTGAATTATCGCCATCCCAATAATCGCTCTTTTCGTCTTCCTGCTCCGCCTCCTCCGTTGGCTTGTTGTTGTTGTTGTTGTTGTTGTTGTAGTAGTAAGCAAACTAGAATACATTTATGATTTTGTTAAATTTAATATTTCAAGAATATTCTATCAAACTGTAAGTCTTTAAATTACAATATCGGCCATGATTACCACAACCATCCTCTGAACCGAATTGTATAATTAATTTAATCCCTGATAGAGCCTCTTAGAAGACAACAAGTCTGTGTTATCTCAAGCTCGTAGTGTATGAAATTGTACTAGGCTTGAGTACGGCATGGCTGGGTAACATGTGACACGGCGATCGACGGATCTCACAATTCGTGAGCCTGTGAAGGCTGAGATCCAACAGCTTGTTAAACGCGTCATGCTGTGTTGCTCTTGTAACGATCTTATGCGGCCCGTACACATTCAATAAAATTACGCAATTTAATTGTCAACTATTGGAATGGACAATTAAGTTGGCCGTCTTTGGGCGATACAGAAGGCTTGCGCGTTTATATTCAGTCAATGAAAGTCATTTTGATATTTTATTGCGCAAGTCTAATTGCTTGCGCAACTGAATTGACCGTTTGTTGTGACCGACAATTAAATTGTGCACTTATCAATTTGCTTGAAGATTTCGCAGCGTCATCATTTCTGCTAAAGAAGAAGACATGGCATTTCAGTTGGAGTATATTTAATTTTATAGATCCCTGCGGAACGTGAAGTTTGAGAAATACAGCAATGGGACAAAGAGAGATGCAGCTTCGGCATATTGTTAAAAAATAGTACAGGAAAAGTACACTTATTGTACAAGAGAAGATTTTTTAAAAGACCAATGCCTATAGAACAAATTTTTAAAAAGGAATTAAAGAAAGTGCGGTTTTTTTTTAATCTGGGACATGGACGGGCATGGTTTATGAACCAACTTTGTGGTATTTCAACGACCAAGAAGTCGCCACAAATTCGTGAGGTGCACTTTTTGTGAACGATAAACGCTCCAAAGGACAGATGGGCTCACGCTTTCCGATTAGGGTCTCGCCCATTTGCAAAAGCTAATTGAAGGATCCGACATCCATGCGCAGAAATTTTTTTTTAAAATATTGTGGCTCATTAGACTTCAATTAATGCATTAGTTTAGTGTGTCCAAACTTTGAACACAGTATAAACCATTCTTTTGACCATTTTGCACGTTTTCGTATTGGTTTGTCTTCTGTAGCAAGAGTAATATTGTCAAAGCTACTGCTGGGTCAAAATCACACATCCTGTCTCGGCGAGCTTTCAGGACAAAATAAGCCTGGTTTGCGCAAAAAAAATTAGTGCATTGAGCCATGCATGGGCGACATAAAAATTGTTTATTAAATTGTGCAACTAGAATTGCGCAATTTAATTGATCGTGTATGGGCCGCTTTAGAAGAAAAAAAAAGCAACTAATCGTGACAAAGCATTTTTTCGTTGTTGTTGTTGTTGTTTTTGTTGTTGTTTTTTTCTTTGGGTAATGACTAAAGTTTATTAGCGTTGCATATCGGGCATTGATAAAACTACACACGCGATTTATCACAATGTGGACTGTGCGCCAATACATTTTATGTTACTGGGTAGGCCTACTAGATAAAAACTCGCAACAAATGTTTTGTACGTGTACATGTACGTGCAGTTGTCATGACTGTGTGCTCACCATTGACTTAAAATAAATAGAATATCTCTTGTGCTCACTCTTTATCGTCTTCGTGTACTTCTGATCCACAATGAACAAAATTATAATGAGTACGGAATAAGAGTAGTAAAGTGGCTATTACAAAATCGCCATTGTTGACTCGGGATTAGCGTTTAGCAGGCCTAGTTAAAAAAAAATATTAATATCAATGAATATAAAATACTCTTCTATAATGAACTGATAGTGAGGCTATAAAATGTTACATCTGAGGTAAGCGATGTGCGTATGTGTGCTCGCCATAACATGAGCAAAAAATGAATTCGAACGACTTGCTACAAATTCAGTACAGGCGCTCCTGTTCGATCTTGTAGTTGTAAAAGGAACTACCTCTGTGAACAAAGTTTCATTTTTTGTCAATTCTGTGGCCCAACTGATTTTTTATACGACAGGATTTTTCACTCTACGTAACCTAGAACTGAAGAAGGTCGGGGAGGTAGTTAAATCGATAGAGCAGTATGCATCAAGAAATCAACAAGCACGACGAGAATGAAAAACGAAAAAAAGAAAAACTGCTTGGATACTACAGGTGTTATGTATTATGTATTTCCTGTATTATTCTAAAAGTATAAAGCTAAAAAAAAGGTGTAAGCATTAATATTTTTTAATAGGAAAACTGAAATTTTTACCCGCTGTGAGCCCATAGACAAAATAAAATTAAAAAAAAAAAGAAATTATGATGAAAATCATAATTATGGCGTGTGCTTCTAATTCTTTCATTTATATACCATCAATTATTATCGTTTTTATTGTTGGTTGATTTTTTTGTTATGGTTGCTGCTGCTGCTGCTATTGCTGTTGTTGATGTGGTTTTTGCTGTTGTTGGTGTTGTTATTATTGTTGTTGTTGTTGTTATTTTTTGTTGTTTAATACATTATTATTATTATCATCATCATCATCATCATCATCATCATCATCATCATCATCATCATCATCATCATCATCATCATCATCATCATCATCATCATCATCATCATCATCATCATCATCTCATATGTTTGCAACGAGCTAGATGGCTCATATGTTTGCAACAAGCTAGATGGCTCATATGTTTGCAACAAGCCAGATGGCTCATATGTTTGCAACAAGCTAGATGGCTCATACGTTTGCAACAAGCTAGATGGCTCATACGTTTGCACCATTTCTAATCAGGAATCCTGGCTTGGAATCCCATTGAGGTAGACTTTTCCCCCATTTGTTTGATTGGTACCATGTGAACAACTGAGACAACAGTTCTTGTTTCTCTTTTCGATCCCAGTATGGCAGCGCTAAATGATATTTTGTCTTTTGCCTCCTTAGTCCATAGACGTAAAATTTCCTCACAAGAATTACATACCTTGTGTGGTGCCCATGCTTTGTCCTGATCTCCAAGCTTTACCTTAAAGTAAGAAAGGTATGCCCTCTTCACGAAATCACTTATGTTCACTTATGTTCCTCCTTTGCTTAGGGGCAGTGAACATACCACAGATATAGCAAAATGAATCTGAAGATGTTACACACTTCCTTGAACTGGATCTAGACATTTTTTTATTTAAAATAAATATCCTGGAAACGTGCAAATGTATAGGCTATGTAGAATATTGGATTTCAAAAAATTGGCATGAAAGTTTGATTTTGTGTTCTCTATAGAGGGAGGGAGAGAATTCTCTCCCTCTCTCCGGGTTTAACGTCTCCTAGGTTCCCCTGGGGGGTCCTATACGGCGACAGGCGGCGTTGACAGAAGACAAAAGCTCAAGAGGAAGGCAAGACATGATAGATCCTATGCTTGCTCATTCTATTACTATGAGGCTAGTCCTCTAATGTATGGGGTTCCCTAATTTTGGGGTTCTAAAGTGGAAAGGGGGGATAGGCTGAGACAGACAAGACAAACCTTCCCTTCTACGCTGGGGGGACGGGCAAGGCTAGGCATTTAATTTTTTTTTATGAGTGAGGCAGGAGATAGATAGTTAAAACCGGGGATATTACCCTATTGGTGTTCTAATTTAGTATTGTTCCCCCATTTTTTTCCCCCTGCTGCTTATCCATTAATGCTACCACCCCCATCACAACCATAATA
>RQTK01000032.1:626675-638081 GCA_003991915.1 Elysia chlorotica | reverse complement strand
GTTGTTGTTGTTGTTGTTGTTGTTGTTGTTGTTGTTGTTGTTGTTGTTGTTGTTGTTGTTGTTGTTGATGTTGTTGTTGTTATTTTTGTTATTATCAATTCTATTACTTTAATTGTTTTTCATCTATATCCAATTATGACGAACGTTCTTTCAGGCGGATTGCTATACCACACTTACTTCAGTGTCTATAGCTTTTGTATACACATTGGTTCTTCAAGTTTCCCATTCATAAACATAGTTACATATGTTAGTTGTTAAGTCTGTTAGCCCTATCGGTCCTACATGTTTAATTTCATTCAGTAAAGTCATCAGAGATAGATGCGTTAGGTAATAAATCGAACTCATCTATCGACAATATCAACTGTAGTGGTTTTCGGTGTCCAGCTTTTTAGACTACATACAAATCTTGTACAACCCTACAATAATACATGTACCTTCATATTTAAGTCAGCTTGCTAACATTTGGCCTAGGACTTTACTGGATAACGAGATTTTTGTTGAGAGCCTCTATGATAACCCAAACCTATCTTATGACCGTTCGTTGTTACAGGAGAACTCTGACAAATGGGCGTTATAATGTAACAGTAGTGATACGTGAACTTAACCAGGTTATCTGAAAGACTATTGTATAACTGCTAGTCTTAGAAATGTGGACAGAAAGGGGCGTTGCAACCAAAGTCATATTCCTATTTTTAGCTCGGTGAGACATTCTCTGAAGTGTTTGTACGGCACACACAAAAAACAGAGACTGCTCTAACGATTTGTTTACTGGGAATGTTCAACTGGTCTTCCTCCATTCTAAATGTTATGCTAAAGCATGCAAAATGCACGAGAAAGACAGAGTTTTGTGAATAGATTTTCCCTTCTGCTTGAAAACAACGAAAATGTAGGCTACTTGATTGATGCAGAGCTATCAGTTTTCTCTAGTTATTACGTATCCTTTGTTGAACTACGGGCAGAATACTAATCTTCACCGGTTTTGTGTGTGTTTGTTTTGTTTTTTTTCCGTTTATCTCTGTTTTTGTCATTGTTTGTTGTTGTTGTTGTTATTGTTGTTGTTGTTGTTGTTGTTGTTGTTGTTGTTATTGTTGCTGTTGTTGTTGTTGTTGCCATTGTTTGTTGTGTGTTGTTGTTGTTGTTGTTTGTAAAACCAGCCCGTGCAACTCACTAGTTCACATTCTCTGAAGCCATAGTTTCAAAAATGCAGCTGGTGAAGACAGTATATTCTATGAATCACTAATTTGTATAAAGACTGTGTTCCTCACCTCTTCAATTATGCGTACTAAGTCTGCACAGACGACGCTTCTAGTTGAAATAATTCAGACAAACACATAGTTGCAATATGTTTCCATAATACTAATTCAGGCAGAAGATATCATTTGCAACACATAACCAATTGGAATAAACTTATTATTCACAGGTATAAAAAATATAAAAAGAAACAAAAAGCTTGCGGACCTTGATAGTCATTGAAAAGTGATGATTATCATATTAAATGATGTTAATTTTTTATTTACTTAAATCTATTCTTGTTGTATTTTGCATATAAGATAGTTAAATTATTTTTATACTCGAACATTATAATATATTGCTATGAAAGCATTGCGGGTTTGTTCTGTATTATTTGTTAAACCAAAAATATTACTTATTTCTAGTAGAGTTTCACTTTAGCGACCCAGTCAGGCGCCTTCCATATAGTCTTTCCATTGACTCATTCAAAATTCAATGATGGTGGTCTTGGGTATGTCGCAAACTTTTGCAGCCTTCCTTCCTGAACGTTTTGCATCTCAGTTCTCTATTGATGTGGTTGACAGATGACCACGTGTGTATTCTTTGTAAGACTTCTTCTTCACAGGTTTCTTGCAACATATCCAGAAGCAGCAGTAGTAGTAGTAATAATTGCATCTAATAGACTCCCATGTTATCATCTTAGACCTTCTAAGCAGCTTGTCCATGTCTACTCTAACTTTCTTTAGGCTCAGCAACATTCATTTTGCCTAGCATACAACCAAAGGCATGTTTGGAATTGTAGGGGACCTGAGTTTAAGAGTGTTTCTCTGCTGAGCAACGAACAAAGTATCATGTTCCAACTTTAACCACTGAATTTTTTCATCTATATACCATAAAAACACCTAAAACAGCATGAAAAGCTAAGGCCTATTTATAATCGCCATCTCTGCATTGATGTACCCAAGATCTTGAGGTTAAAAGCAACTTTTATTTTGCATGATTGATGCAAGGCGTTTGGTAGATTCTGCTAGCAAAAACAAATCCACCTTTCATGTTTTTGTTTTACTGTAGCCAACAATGTTGTTTACCTACATAACCATTGTAGAGGGGCTATAGTTGCAGTAATAATTCTCTCAAATTTCGGTGAGGTTACCCAGGTGTGAGTTCCAGCATTTAGGGTTGAAAATTAAAAAAAAAAATTTTTTAATGTTAACCCTACTTAAACTAATAAAAATTATAAATGCTGTTACTTGCACAAATGTGTGCCAACATTAGGTGCTGTTATTGATTTAAAATCAGAAAACTTCCTTTATATGTTAATTAGTGATATTGAGTTTAAAGCGAGCTGTTGCCTCGACTCGATCTAACCATACAAATAAGCTCAAAACTCAAATTGTTTGGACTATGGCATCAAGATTTATTTTCCTTTACAATAACATTAATTTATCAAATTTGTTTCACAGTTTGGGCTTTTGATGAGCTTGTAACCCCTCTCTCTCTATTTTTTTTTCAGCTGAAATTGGAATCTTCTACGTCATCTACTATTATTTGTTAAACCAAAAATATTACTTTATACAAACAATTTGTTGTCGTATGAAAAAGAATAAAGCAAGTAAAATAGTAATAAGCAAGTGGTGATGTGCCACAAACAGACTGTTGTAGTTTGACACGCTCCTGCTAAGGTGTTATTGAGCACTGTGCTATGAATCCACGGTAAATTCAAATTACAATGCACTGTTGATAGGTCGTGTTATTACAATTGTTTGTTGTTGTTGTTGTTTTTTTTGCCTTGTATTCCTTAAACAAAAATCCATTAGAGCTGTGATACTAAAAGAACTGACAATGGCTTACATCCAAATGTTGCCATGCTCTGTTTCGATTTCTATTCAAGAGCCAGCTTGTTTCTAGTGTTTAAGGGCGGTTTTAGATAACATAGAAATTAGTAAGACGATTCCTTTTTTGAATGATTCATTCCATTGTCACTTCCTCTAGTTCAACATCTTCATGGTGCAGTGGGTAAAAAATATGAAGGAAAATCGACCCTGTCCAAATTTAATGCTGACGTTTGATTGGAAGAAAGTTGTTGAAAAGAGGCCGCTTTTAGGAAACTTTAGACGACTCGTAGGGGCCATGACATTCTCTGCTGAGTCCACACGCCTTCCATTAAAATTATTACTTAACATAGCATCAACTCAGGAACATAATACTGTTTTGTGGTGTTTGCAAGACTACTACTTTTTACGGAAGTCCTTAATAGTTCAGTAAAGTATGCCTAATGTTCCTTAAAGCATCCTACCAGCCAACATAATATTGCGTACCATGCAGATCGTACCACTTCATAAAGATTATTGAATGTGTATTAGACAGGCGACTTTGGCGCTATTTCCTTCAACAGCCACCCACTATTAATCCCAATCAAAACTCATCCAACCTTTACTACTGCACATATTAAGTCCATTATTAAAGATGCGGAATATGCAGACCCACGAAAAGATAGAAAGAAAAAAAAGTATAGCCTACTGACAAGATACTAGTTGCATTTCGCCTTAGCTTTGTTTTGGAAAATGAAAAACTAAAATCGCTATTATAACATACGAACTTGCAAGATGTGGGGCATACTCTAGACAAATCTTGATATGCTGCTAGATGGCCTTCATTGTATTGAACGTAGCGGTATAAAGGTGATACAGGATCAATGGGTTTATTTTGAGACCCCATGCAATGGTACATGTATTTATCATTCAGTTTCAAATAGCCGAGCTGTTAATGTATGCTAGCGAAAAGAAGAAAAAACCGCTGACAATAATTCAGCTATGTTATTGTTTAACTATTTATTTTCTTTCTTATTGAAGTTTTCTTTGGCACGGTGTTTTGTGTTTTAAAAACAGGACACAACAATACAGGTTATGACTTTGAATGTTCTTTTCTTATTGAAATGTCCTCTGCCTCTGCCAGTGTGTTTTCCGTTGGAAAAGAAGGGAACAACCGAACAAGTAGCCTACAAGCCCTACATGGTGTCATGGAATGGCAATCAAGACCAACGCTGTGCAACTAGAATAGAAGGGCAAATATAAACACGTGCGGCCCTTCGTGACTGGCAAGCTAAAAATAGCTTGTTTAACCCGCCGCAATCAGCCGAGCGAAAATACACTAGTGGAATACAAATCGAACAGAATTATATGATGTTTATTTTTTGTCATGAAGATCACATTTGGTTTAACAACACCCACAAAGAGTACTTTAGGTTTTTGTAAGGAAAAATAAACAACGATATATATTTAAGATATTTTAAAGGAAGTAATCAACAGACGTCATAAGTTGAGAACAAAATATGTCGAATTTGACGTAATTTTGTGTCCTCTAGATTTCTAGAGGAATCTCTAGTGAGACATCATTTCTTGTTTTGTTTTGTTTTTTAATGTAGAGCACTATTGGGTGAGCTACGTGGCACCCCAGAACAAATGAGTGTCATGAGAAGATGTGAGATGTGAAACCAATATAAACACATTGTTGTTGTTTTTATATTACTTTTCTTACAATTTTGTTTCTTTCCGCATTAGAGAAACAATGTTAAAGGCAGTCTACACTGTTGGGTGAACGCCACTCCGATCTATCCATTATCTATCAGTTAACTATCACTACGAACTCGTGTCCATCCTGTTAGGTAAACCCGATAGGATAGAGGCAGACCTGGCGGCTGACTAGCCTGCGTCTAGATTTTGGTAGACTTTGGTAGACTAATTTGGAACCCTGATTTTAGAAAAGGTGTATAAAAAAAAATGAAAAAAACCACCAATGAAGTATATGGTTTCCGACATTGCCCATGATCATGATGATTAATAATAATAATAATAATAATAATAATAATAATAATAATAATAATAATAATAATAATAACAATAACAATAGTCATAATAACAATTATTATCAGTATTATTATTTAAAGAATAATAGTAGCTTGCATAACATACTGGTCTGAAATAGAAAATTGTATTACAATTTTTTTTTTTTACAAAAGTTTAAGTGCTCTAGGCAGAAACGAATTTTTGTATCTTTCAAGTCTACATTGCAAGGCTCTTGGCCTCCCTGAGCGCTCAGAAAAACTTAATTGGCTATAAAGAGGATGGTTTTTATCTTTTAAAATTGAAACAATCTTAATTTGACATTTACATAAGTATAGCATATCTACATGGGGGAAATATTCTATGGGTTTACAAACTTTAATACATTTGGAGATAATTTTGTCTAGTTTACATGTTATTGATGCATTTGCATTTCCACCCCAACAGACCAGAGCGAAACAGATCACACTCTCAATGACTGATTTATAAAAAAAGACACATTAATTTCTTATCGACATGAAATGAGTTGAGTTTCCTTAAAAGGTAGAGACGAGTATTTAACCGTTTCAAAAGAGCAATGATATGAGGGTTCCAATTTAATTTATTGTCTAAAGTGACACCAAGATACTTGTAAGTGTCTACTTGTTCAACCTCCTCGCCATTTATAAAGAGGGGGGACATTGGTGATTTATTTTTCCTGAAATCGATAATCATCTCTTTCGTTTTATTGACATTTAAAAGCAGGTAATGATCTTCACACCAACTGACAAACCAACGGATTGTCTCTCTGTAGTTTGCTTCTTCTTCTCTTATTAATCCTAAAATTGATGTGTCATCAGCAAATTTCAATAAATGAGAATCATGTTGGTTAGTAATTGCACAATCATTAGTGTATATGGTAAATAACACAGGTGATAAAACAGCTCCCTGAGGAGCTCCAGTGCTAGTGGAAATAGTATCTGAAAGAACAGTATAAGAGCAATTCTCTTTTTGAATGTTGTTTAACTTTACAAATTGAGGCCTTGATGTTAGAAAGTTAATGATCCAAGCAATCAGAGAGAGAGAAGAGGAGGGGTGAGATAGATAGATAGATAGATAGATAGATAGATAGATAGATAGATAGATAGAGAGGAGAAAGAAGAGGAGAGAGAGGGAGAGGAATATTTTTATAACATCTACAGTAACGGTCGAATTGCTTCAAAGTTCAAAAACCAAAGGCACTTTAGGCCTTATCTCGAGGCGACTTCAGTCAGTGTGCCGCCGGTTTGTACCAGTTCAGAAGGTTCTAGGCTACACTCGTGCCAGTCTGCATGACCGTCGGTTTCGGTGGCGGTGTAGATGGTAGCGCCAGCTAAATAACGCCTGGGCGACTGAGCTTACAGTGGTGGAGCTCTGAACAAGATGGTACTTGTATTAAGGACAAAATTAAAGGAATTACTGTAACGTTATAAGTGCATTACATGTACGCCATTTCGAGTAGGCCCTTCTTTAGGGGTGAAACTTTATATTAATTTGAACGTGACATACAAAGCATCGCTCTGCTAGAACGTGGAGGTCACCCGAAGGACGCTAGTTCAGAGATCACCCTATCTTGCAGTATGTACGTATGTGTATAATGTATTTAGACAGCATTTGGAAGTACCTTACGAACCTGTCAGGCATTCTTTGCCTATACTAAATCTACGTAACTATAGGTCTTGGAAATGGATTATCTGCTGTATGTAGTTTAACGTGTCCAGGATCATTATTATGAAAGATCCTATAACGTGATGGAAACATAGTGAGGGATACACGGATTTGGTCGGACTCATTACGCTTATACTAACAGCGCGGCGGTTAGAGAGGGGCTCGAACCCGCAACCATTAGATAACATCGGGCTCAGCCTCTCCTTCGCCCCCTTCCCCTTCCCGAAAAGACTTAAGACAATTAGTGAATTGGTAATAAAAAAAACTAGTTTGTATATACACAGACGGGACACCAGCACTAGCTGACATCGAAACTTGAACCTATTGTTTGTCAGTGCAGATGACTGCCGACTTTGTTACTTGTTGTATCTGACTACGTTATCATTGAATTAGCCTAGGCCTAGACATAAAGTGGTTATTGGCGCTGAGAGCTGCTGGCGTGATAAACAAAGCTGTTGACCTCGGGACGTAAGTACAACGTCCGGGTAGCTTACAGTTACACCTTGTGATAAGCCTTCCTTCGCTAGTTGACTGACTATGGTCGAGGAGCGGCCACAAAGTCAAGTCAAACAGTCATGACATTGTAAATGATAAAGCACATATATGCATCAACTCTAGGTCTGGCTCTGGCAAGAGTTTTATTCGTGTTCACTATTTTATATACAATTCATATTTTGTATGTTCCTTAATCACAATTCGATTCTTAACCTATTATCCTTCTATGTCCTTATTTTTTTAATGTTTCATAAAAAGCAACCAACCTACTGTCTTTACCCCAAAATCTCGTTAACTGACCCATCATCCACTATGAAAAGCACCCGTCTTTCCATTCCAGAGTTGTGGTTGTTAATGTTGTTACTGTTGTTGTTGCTGTTGTTGTTCTTGTTAAATAGACAATGTAAGGTACAATAATAAACTTAGATATGGACTGTCTTCAGCATCGGAGTAGTAGTAGTAGTAGTAGTAGTAGTAGTAGTAGTAGTAGTAGTAGTAGTAGTAGTAGTAGTAGTAGTAGTAGTAGTAGTAGTAGTAGTAGTAGTAGTAGTAGTAGTAGTAGTAGTAGTAGTAGTAGTAGTTGGGTTGGTTTAACGTCCAACAGCAGCACTATATAGGCTATATTGTGGACGGGCCCCAAGACGGACGTCTGACAATTTTATGTGCTGCCACACACGAGACAGGGCGGGGATACCATGACTCCTGTCTCAGCTAGAAATAGTAGTAGTAGTAGTAGTAGTAGTAGTAGTAGTAGTAGTAGTAGTAGTAGTAGTAGTAGTAGTAGTAGTAGTAGTAGTAGTAGTAGTAGTAGTAGTAGTAGTAGTAGTAGTAGTAGTAGTAGTAGTAGTAGTAGTAGTAGTAGTAGTACAGTGTGCAGTGTAAATATTTTATATTTAAACTTGACATAAGTAATGGACATGTGTGCAGTAAAATTTACCGGTGCATGGAGAGAGCGCGGTATAGTTTTACCTCATAAAATTATAGTTATTTCCGAACTAAGTGTTAGGGGAAGCAACCGTTTCTATGTATTATTATGATTTCTTCTTACGTTGTTGTGTCCCTTCCATTTTATACCGACTGCCACATACCAATACAATGTACCTACATAGTGATGAATGAAAACGATTGTTTTATATTTTTATCAAGTAGAACATATTGAACGTATTGGTAAAAAGAGGTTCATCCTCAGACACATACAAGGGAATATGTTTCGGTTTTAACTTTAAAGTTGGAGCAGACCATAGTTACTGCCTTGTAAAAAAAAATATATGGTACATCCAGAGACACATTCAAGAGAATGATTATGCCTGAGCCTAAATAAAATGACCCTCTTGGTGTTGTTTGATCTACCTGTAAAGTAAGGGCTCAACTTTATATTAGGTTTGACCCACAGAACGATAAGCAGGGTCTGCACCAAATCATTGAATTTTTTTTTCAAGACCAAATTTTGCTGCAAAAATAATGCTGCTAAGAATTAACATAGATGATGGTGGTAGTGGTGGTGGTGGTGCTGCTGCTGCTGCTGTGCTGCTAAGAATTAACATAGATGATATTGGTGGTGGTGGGCGGTGGTGGTGTTGGCGGTAGTGGTGGTGGTGGTGGTGGTGGTGGTGGTGGATGATTATGATGATGAGGATTATGATGATGAGGATTATGATGATGATGATGATGCTAGCAATTACTCAGAACACATAGAAATACTAAGCAAAAAAGTCCGAAAACAACTAGGACAACTAAAATCACTACACACCCCTACACGACCAAAAAAATAGTCTAAAAAGATCTAGCAGAAAGATCCCTTACATCTGGGCAATAAATGTATGGCCAAACCTGTCAAACAACCCTTAAAAAGCTCGACAACCAAGCAGATGCCCTTAGAGCAATAACCAACACAAAAAGACTCACTAATCTAGAGGCCATCCAAGAAGCAACCGTTATAGATCCACTTTGCATTAAAAGAAAAGGGGCAGCTCTAAAATATTGGGCAAGAGCCAGAATTAAACCCTCAAATCCAGCAAATACAATTTTCGCAAACCCTGTTAATAAAATCACTGACACTCAAAGGAGGAAAACAAAATCAATCAACCAAAGCACAGCATGGCTACACGATGACATATAAAATTTAGATCTAGACCCCGAAGACATTAATACATGTACCAGAAAAATTTGTTATAGAACCATGAACACTCAGAAATATCCAAGTGGACACCCAGCTATGTTGAACACTGAGTAAGATAACAGACGGACAAGACAAACTCAAAGCACTAATCCTGAAACACCTAAATTAAAACTACAAGAGTAAAAAAATATATATGCAGACGGATCTAAGAAAGAAAACCTTGGTAGCATAGGAGTTTACATCAAAGACCTGGAGATAAAAATCAACGGCAGAATAACGGACAATTGTAGTACCACTTATTACAGCATCACAATTAGCGACCATAGACGAAACTCTAAAGACCATTCAGGAAAAGAAGACGGAAAGAGAAAACGGACTCCCTGGCAGCATAACGCAGTATAAAAAAAATTCAAACAAAATCAATGCCATGCAATTGCAAGACCTTTCAGAATTGATCAACATTCGAGCAAACCACCTCCAAGATTAATAAAGATTAATACCAAAACAATGTCTAGGTCTGCTGGATCCCAGCCCACTGCAGCGTGGAAGGAAACGAAAAAGCTGATCAACAGCCCAAACTAAGACTCGGCTCTAATACACGACGAAAAACAGGTCTGGGACATAGTGAAGTAAAAACTATAACAAACCAGTACAAAAATAAAGAGTGGCAATATATGTGGACCAACAACTACAAAGGAAGATTCTTCCACGCTATTGTCCACGCTATTGCTCCACAGGTAGGTAAAAATATACTCACCTTTAATACCACACCTAAAAAACCAATAGCGCCGGACTTGGAGCCCCGACCCTTAAGATTATCAGAAAAAGTGAATACTGTGGCACCACACCATACACGATACAAATAGAAACATGCCCATCACGCACCCAAACAAGACACACTAAAGAGTCAATGCACAAAAGAATTCGCCTGAAGTAACCATCGCCGTTTGGGATTCACATCGAGAATCTAGATGGGACTAGGGTCAGGACTAGGTCAAGATTTTTTATTGTGAGAAATAAGCGCCAATACAATCCCATTGCTGAATACTTTTCCTGCTCGTTGAGGATTCTTCTTTGGTAGAAAGCCAAGTTTACAGGATCGCTTGGAGAAGATTTGTGCGATATTGCCAAATGCTCTAATCAAACAGTCAGCAAGACATGTATACTCTTTGACATAATGGTTTGAGCAGTGTACCCATTGTTTTTACGAGGGACACCCAATTCATCAGAAAGAAATGTTTTATATTAGAGAATTCCATATCATTTTAAAGGAAACAAGGTACGGTAACAAGGGTATCATGAGCAATCATCCATCTCACAACACAGTTTGGCCTTTTGTAACATACAGTTATGCAAAAATAAAATTGGACTGCAAATATTTCAAAATATCCCAGCCATAAAGTCGCCTGATTTGATCAACAGTGGTGTCCAGTATTCTTGAACTTATAAGTGACATGTTGTTGAACAAATGCCGACGTCAAAGTAGGTCATTATGTATGGCATACGCGTGACTCAAAGATAACGAAATTGGTCCAATTGTGCAATGCCAGAAATTCAGTTTTTCAGAACTGACAATCTAATACCTGCCCTCAAAGCATACAGACGAAAGCGAAAAATGAGAGAAAAACGCGTTGAAATAGTGTAAGCGTTTGGGGCGAATGCTTGGCTGCTCTGGGTTTTTTTTTCTCTTCTAAATTTTCTAAGAAAGACGATGCTTGTTGCATAATGTGATTGGATGATGTTCGGCAACTGGTGTCTGGTGGTATTTAGATTGCAATGCCTGGCTTATGTTTTGTTTTAGTTTTTACCGCGCGGCTATACGAGAATATTATGAACACAAATTTTACAGATGAATTATCATGACGTTAAATATTTTTTTTAATTTATAATTTGGACACATTAAAGTTAAATTGGAAAAAAGGTTTAAAAAAAAAAAAGCATGTTTTTAATTATTATTATTATTATTATTATTATTATTATTATTATTATTATTATTATTATTATTATTATTATTATTATTATTATTATTATTAT
>RQTK01000032.1:598167-614896 GCA_003991915.1 Elysia chlorotica | reverse complement strand
GCTGGCTATTTCAGAATGTGTTTTGGTTGGGGGTGGGGTTTTTTTTCTTTTTTTGTTGTTGCTGTTGTTGTTGTTGTTGTTGTTGTTTGTTTTGTTTTGTTTAGCTTTTGTTGTTGTTTATTTCAGGATGTGTTTTGGTTTGGGGGTTGGGTTTTTTTTCTTTTTATTGTTTTGCTGTTGTTTTTGTTGGGGTTTTTTTTTTTTGTGGTGCTATACACGTATAGAGCTTGAAATAAGTTCATAAATTATGTATTCACCGAACCTAACAGAAAAATATAACTTAAGGGAAACAACCTAAGTCCTATTGATTCTGGGTTAAAGTTAGGCTGGGTTATTCCCTGTGCCTAACGTTTGGGGGTTGTACCTGTAATCTCAAGTCAAGTAACATTTTTTTGAAGAAAACGAAGTTACTTTCTAACTTTTTCCAAGATAGCAAGGAGAATCCCATACGGTGATAAGGTCCCAGAGCGAGAGATAAGGGAATCTGTACACACGTCCAGTCATAGCTCGGTTCGAGGCGCACGGTTCGAATGGGCGATTAGAATAAAATTACCCCTTTAGCACCTTATAGATTGAAAAGCCTGCAATATGTCCAGACAGAAACCACAGTGACCCCAACCTGTCTTTATCTACTGGCACGTAAACTGGTCAGACTTGATAAGTCTATGGAACCGTCTTCTTATTGAACCTTTCTTGGAACCCAGGAGCCGCTTTCTTTTTCCGATTATAGAATTCAAAGTTTGAAGTGCGGCTTATGAGAAGGAATCCGCTGACTAGGATTATTGTGCAATAAGATACAAAATCTAAGGCTTATGTAATGTAATATTATATTACACTATATTATATTATATTATATTATGTTGTATTATATTATACTATATTATATTATATTATATTATATTATATCATATTATGTTATTAGCAATTCTTTGATCTTCCGAATGGTTCATTTGGAGCCAAACGTAGGAGGCAGTTGAGTTAATTTACGATAATAGTTTATTAACTAGTATGACTAAAATTTAAAATAGAGATTTGTGTCTCATTAAAATTACCCTGGCTCTTCTTTCCTTTTTCAATCCAACTTTCTTTGCTATTTTCAACTGGCATAAAATTCAAAGATAATGCATAGGGTAAAAAAAAAGAAAAAAAGAAACACAAGCAGGCCTACTTTGACCTCCAAATGTGCCAAGATTGGACTGGCGCCAGGCAAAAACCGTCGAAGTTGACATGTCACGTTTAAGACAAGGTGGCTCTTGCTGCCAAACAAACTCTTGACTGCTTGATAAACCTTTGTTTCGTTCAGTGACCGACCTGGTCTTGCGGATTGAGGAAGTTAAAACCCACATAGGTACCGAGCCATATACCTTTTTTCTAAAGTTTGTATTAGTATTTTTCCAATTACAAAACATAATGTAAATCCTGCTCAAGCCTACAGATAGGGTGGAACAGGAAAAGCACAAGAAAGTACAATACCCCTTTGCCTTGCCAAGACAATATCAGGTACGCCATGCCACCTATACTCTTTAAAAAAGAAAGTTTTTCAAGCAGTTTTTACCAGTGTTAGCCTACATTGACTGTTATAATCCTTGTGTCATTTGGAACCGCCGATTACAGAAACGCTCGAGGTGGCTCAGTGGTAGAGCGATGGACTTCTTAGCGGGAGCACCTAGTTCAATGATCGATCCGGCTTCCTTGTTCTTTACTGGTTGAGTTGGTGTTATTACAATGTGATCATTTGAGACGGAAGTCCGAGAAATTTCATCTGCCTCTGTGTGGTAGCAAGTAATATTGACGGACGGTAGTACAGGGACCCGCCCGCGATATAACCCAAGTGCTGACGGTGGACGTTAAGAAATCAACTAACCAAACAATCGACCTGCTCTGCGTAAGACGATGCTCTGTACTTATCACGTACATACCCCGGTACATGAATAATTATTGTAAATTATCAACTGCTTTTGGTTGCCTGACTCTCTCTCTCTCTCTCTCTCTCTCTCTCTCTCTCTCTCTCTCTCTCTCTCTCTCTCTCTCTCTCTCTCCCTGTCTCTCTCTCTCTCTATCTATCTATCTATCTATCTATCTATCTCTCCCTCTCTCTCTTCGCTTCCTTTCTTTCTTTTTTTTTTATTTGTTAAAAAATACCGATTTTATTCCCTTTTCCGCTTTTTACCTGCATATGGCGCTGAAAAGGAAGGAATAGTTTTATTTTAAACTTTTGGAATCTCGTCTTAATGTTGTTGCCCAAAGAGAGCAATGCAGATGATCATTAAAAAAAAAATCTCTTGGATGTCTGCTGTGCTATTCAGTTTTAGAGTAATCCAAGTAAAAGAATCTTAACTGAGGCTCAATATAATTGCATTTTTGTTATATGTTTTTATTACTTTTTATTAGGGGCGTGTTGGTAAGTATCATGATGTATAATTGTCTTTTAATTATCATCATTTTTCTAATAAGCACCATCATCCAAAATGTCGTTATGTCAATGGGCATTGTTTTCTTATTTCAAAACTATTACAATATGAATCGGAATTAAAGCTTTTTACGATATACCAGGAATAGATTTCTGTAGATACTTAAATTTGTTCACCTGAACGAAGTTACACCTTGTTTGAGGAATGTTTTGATAAGCATCGTGCATTCAACGGTGACATTTCCCTGCAGGGATCGGGGTGATATGGGCGTGCCAAACAACTAAAATGTGGCACGGGGCGTTAGGCGTGTCAGATTTACTAGTATTGGGGGCGGCTTGTTTGTTTAGTTTTGTTGCTTAACGCCCAAGATCAGCAGTATAGGCCTATACCTATATTGTTATATTGACGACAGGCCCAAGGTGGATGTCTGACAATTTTACGTGCTTCCTTCACGAGACAAGGCAAGGAGACATAGACAACTATCTCAACCGGTCACATTAAACGAACACTGACCCAACCAGTAAGGGCCGAAAATTTGGGGGCGGCGGGCTGGCCAAGCGGTAGACCATTGGCATTTCGCATAAGAATTTTCAGTTCGAACCCACGTCTACTGGTTAGATCGGTGACAGCATCATGTGGCCTACTGAGACAGGAGTCTTGATACCCGCACACTGTCTCTTTGTGGCAGCACATAAAATGGACTGACGTAGGACCTTAAGAAAGCAACACTTGGATATCTCACGGACGGGTCCCAGATTAACAACTGGAAATATGCATTAGCTACCACACAGAAAAAGAGCAAGGGATACTTTGACTTATGCCCGAGGCGTCCTTGGGAACAGGCCACGTTTAATGATATGATCGCAGTAGTGTTATACGGGTAGCAGTGATCTATCTCTAATAAAACATTACGATACTCAGAAATCATTTTTTGCTAAGCCTACTCAGTCTACACTGCAACGATGACAAATGATCCAACTCTGCTTACTATTTTAATGGTGTAATACAATTTGACTCTAAGTTAAAAAAAATGTTTGTCTTCTTCGATAACTTTGCCTGCTATTTCTGATAACATGCTGATAGATGTCCAAACGGTAAGGATATTGGCTCATAGAGATTTGAACCCTAGACTCCTGAGTTCAAATCTTGTGCTCTATCCACTGAGCCGACTAGGCCAGCAACGCCCAATAATATAAGGTTCTTTTTATTATAGGAGGAATGACACTATACAAATAACATTTTCGTGTAATAATTCTAAGCTATTCAAAGTCTGCCATGCATTTGGATAAAACCAAAAGGAAGAAAACTGTTCAGATTCTTTATTGTAAAAAATTAAAAAACAAAAACAGGGCGTAGCGTTGATTCAAGTGCCTTTTATGCTGCCTCAACAAAAGTATATGTACATTAAAAGGGCGCGTAGAGCGAAGCTTGTTAAAACCAGTTGCCCATATCGTCATTTTGCCTTTTCAAGGAGAAGGAAAAGGGGGGGGGGGGGGGGGGAGGGCGGGGGTGAGGTGCTCTAAGGCACGTGTGGTCGTGAGGGGGGGGGGGGGGGGGGCGTAAGGGCGTTTTTTTTTTAATGTTAATTCAAAGTCTTTAACCCCACAGCATGTCAATAATGCATTGTGGGACTTAAAGAATTACGTCAAAGCAACAAAAATGACATTTTTTAAATTCATTTGAGACTGAATGTTTTGACGACAACAACAAACATGTTGCTTTTGTCGTCATTTAATCATTACAGGAAAAGAGACGGACAGGCTTTTCCTTAAAATTTCAAATCAACCGTGTTCAAGATTCATATTTAAAAATGAATAGCATGCGATGAATCTCGCGATAAGGTAGGCCTAATGCTTATTGATACCAATACCAATAATATTTATCATTTAATGATGATGATGATGGTGATGATGATGATGATGATGATGATGATGATGATGATGATGATGATGATGATGATGATGATGATGATGATGATGATGATGATGATGATGATGATAATAATAATAATAATAATAATAATAATGGTGATAATGTTCACAATTATGACAATCATCATGATCCTAATAAAATTAAAAGTAATGTCTTGAGACTAACTTGTATGAAAATATATTATGGATTTTTTTAACGATATTTCTTCTTCTTAAGCCGTTTTCCAAACAAGGAAAGAAAACCTATAAAGCACACAAAAACCCAGTTGCAATGCAGTGTCAGATACTACCAGAAGAAGAAGAAGAAGAAGAAGAAGAAGAAGAAGAAGAAGAAGAAGAAGAAGAAGAAGAAGAAGAAGAAGAAAAAGAAGAACCACAACAACAACAACAGCAACAACAACAACAACAACAACAACAACATTAGCAGTTACTACAATAGCAACACCAATACCAACAGTTATGATTTCAATTATAAATATAATCTTATCTATAAAAATAGCAGCTGAGGCTTGTTAGCCAGAAACAGGTGTAGATAATACAATTAGTCATACAGATTGTAAGTTCAGCGCATTCATTGCATCATGGACATGACTGTTTCGTTTCTAAAGGAAAGTTGCTAGACCGCACCAATCCTGCGTAGCAGCTTGTCACCAGTATAGACTACTGATAACGCTGCGCCACCTTGTTCTATTTTTGGCGCATTACTCATAGTAATGTGATGATATCTCGTTGCGGGTCCTGGTTTCGTTTAAGTTCTGCGCACTTCATATACATGTAGAATGCACATAAAAAAAAGTTTGTTCCCTGGACGCATGTACGAGTTTCTATTCATTATGAGTGAAAACAAAGTAAGTGGAAACTAGAAAGCAGATAATAATATAACAAGACGAAGTGGGGGAAATATCGAACGCAGGTATGAGTCATATGAAACGTCAAGTGCTCTCTTTATGCAACCTCTAAATCTAGTTTCTATTAGTAAAGTATTTTTATGTACGAGCCGGTGTTATCTGTTTTAATGGTTAGTTTAGCTTTTGAATCAAGCATAAAAGTGTTAAGATCTAGTTCCAGGTAGCCAGTCAGTCAGTTACTCAGTCAGATAATCAGTCTGTCACTCATTACCTTCACAGCATAACTAGCGGTATCAAGAGTCAAGATCAGCGTTCATCATCACATTATAACTGAGCGTTGTGATGGAGTAAAATGAACTTATCCCACAGTCATACACAACCCAAGGCTCATTGGAAGGTAAGGACATTAATTTTTCCCGTTGGCATTTTCAGGAATACTAGGGGGCGAAAATATTATTAAAAGTTCTAGAAGCGTCGGGAGCGTAATCCGTTTGTGCTTTGATAAAAGAGCAGTATAATAATAGTTATGCGGATTAAACCTCCCTTATTGTCTTTTCTCTGTATAATGTACGATTCCTAAGGAGACCTAGGAAGCGGAGAGTCAATGAAAAAAGGGTATGTTGTCAGGGTATGCGGCGTATTATCAGTCGGTAGAACGAGTGGCTTATAATCAGGTGTTTCGGGTTCTGAGAAACATAATCTGAAAAAGGTGGTGTTTACTTTGTCTTCCCTTCATCGTGTATAAATTCAGTTATATCTTCTAAAAACTTGAGTCTCAAAAGCACAAATCTTCTATATGTGGCTTCCTTTTAAATTTACTTTAGTTATCAGAATAGCTATTCTCTAATTCGTTTGTAATCGTGTGCTTGTTGTCTGCCTAATGATTTAATTTTCCTTTTTTTCTATTTATCAACTAGCTAATTATGATGGAATGGGCCTGGTGGCTGTGGGTGACAGTGTTCCCCGGGACTGCTTTCCTCAGTTTATTCTCTATCGTATCGTTTTAGATTCATCTGAAGAAGTATCTGTCTCTATTTTCGTTTGTTTTGTTGTTGTCTTTTTACATACTATTATTTATACATATATCTATTTCTGTATAACTTGTATTGTATATATATATGTGTGTGTGTGTGTGTGTGTGTGTGTGTGTATGCGTATGTTCTTCCTCTTAGTTTTTTTTTTTCTTTGTCTCTTCGTCTTAAATATGTTACGTCATCTATACTGTCTCTCTCTATTTCGGTCTGTATATTTTTGCTTTTCTGTATGTCTGTAACTACCTCTCTCTCTCTATCTTTCTCCTCTCTCTCTCTCTCTCTCTCTCTCTCTCTCTCTCTCTCTTGACTCTTTCTGCTTGTCTAACTGTATGTATGTCTGTCTGTTTGCCTGTCTGTCTCTCTCTCTATATATATATGTGTGTGTGTGTGTGTGTGTGTGTGTATGCGTATGTTCTTCCTCTTAGTTTTTTTTTTTCTTTGTCTCTTCGTCTTAAATATGTTACGTCATCTATACTGTCTCTCTCTATTTCGGTCTGTATATTTTTGCTTTTCTGTATGTCTGTAACTACCTCTCTCTCTCTATCTTTCTCCTCTCTCTCTCTCTCTCTCTCTCTCTCTCTTTCTCTCTTTGTGTCAGACAAACACCGTATGTTTTCCAGTACTTCGGTACTTGACCTAGTCAGAGTCAGCACGTAAATACATAGTACCACTCTATGTTTTTTACAAGATAGACAAAATATGCTGAGTTGTAAATTATGTTTGTTCACGGGGATATTTAAGCGTTATATTTTCTGAGAAATCTTCCCAAGGGGCTTTCATCGATCTAAATCACTAGGAGTAACGCTTGAAGGAAAATTTTATGTTTTCAAACTCATGAGTATTTTTAAATCAAAGCCTTGTCACCAAAGCTTCTAAAAATAAAGAGATCAAAGTCATCGAATTGAAAGAAGTAAAAACATTAATTTCAACTAAAAGAGGAACCAAATAATATGAATTTTTGTAGCTGCTCAAACACAGAACAGCGTAAACTGCTCTAACTATGCTTTGTATGACTTTGGTTTAACATTAACGTGAAAATTGTGTATGATTCGGTAACGTTGTCTTTTATTTTTGGAAGACTTGCTTTCATGTACTATACATGAGCTATACACAATCATCATTATTTACACGGCGTTGAATAGAATATCTTTAAGAGAAGCTCGAAAAACCTTGTTTTTATCAATTATTAGATTGATTTTTACCTGTTTCAGAAAACACAGAATGATTCCGTAGTCTTTTATGATAGTTAATGATGTTTTCAAAAACGTTAATTACATTTAGGATGTGTGCGCCTTAAAGAGAGCTAAAAGCCATCCTTCTGTTTCATTTTGAGTATTAGAGTATAATGCACTCTGTTTCAATTTTGACGAATGTACAACCACAAAAAATTAATGCATGTGGCGGGGACAAACTAGCTGAGATGGTAGAGCGCGCGTCTTTAAATCAGATGACTTGGGTTCTGTCCCACGAAATGGCAAAAATATTCGTCTTTATGACTGGGTCGGTGTCAGTGTGTGCCCGTCTGATAAAAAGGTCGTGGTTTCATCCCTCTCTCTCTCTCTCTCTCTCTCTCTCTCTCCTCTCTCTCTCTCTCTCTTATATATATATATATATATATATATATATATATATATATATATATATATATATATATATATATATATATATATATATATATATATATATATATATATATATATATATATATATATATATATATATATATATATATATATATATATATATATATATATATATATATATATATATATATATCTTTCTCTCTCGCTCTCTCTTTCTTTCTATCTCTCTCTCTCTCTCTCTGTCCCTGAGTTGCAGCACATACATTTTTTTGAAGGGAAGTCTTGGGACCCATCCACGATATAGCCTAGTTGCTGGAGATAGGCATTAAGAAAACAAGAGAAGAAATCAATAAATTCAACCGCATTACAACCCTAAGGACCATGGCCTAATAATGATATTACCAAAAATATTAGAATTCACGTCACGATCTTGACGATTATTTATAACTCTGGTCTGTTTCTTTCACACTTTGAGCGTAGTTTAGACTTAAGCCTGTTTTTTTGTTTTTTTTGCGCCTTAACACTTCAATCATACTGCTTACTTCGACTCTTACTGCAAATTCCGCCTCCTTCGTTGATTTTGCCTTCTATTTTCGAAGTCTTTCTGACTACCGTCGAAGATAGCTGTCTCTGCGAAAATGGTTTTCAGTAAACTTTCTTGTTCTTGTATCACATCCCACAAAAATGGTGATCCTCAGGTCCCCATTATATCACGTATATTATACCGATTCATTAACACAACAACACAGGAAGCTCTCTTTAACTCTTAAATGATAAGGTTCAACAAAAAGTAATGTTATTGGTTCTTAAAATCGTATTCTTCCACTAGACTATCGCATACCACAACAATTATGATCTGAAACTTCTTTTTTTTCTACAGACCAATTTATGAAATAAATGCATTTCATTAAGCTTGTTCCAAAGTTAATAAATGCGAAACATAAAATTAAAGGTTTAAAAATGTTTTCAATATAATTGACATGACGAATAATGTATTTCCCCCAACGTTATAGAAGTCCGTTGAAATAGCGTCAAGTGTAGTAAAATTCACTTTAATCAGGCCATCTCAGTTTTAACTGTCTGCCCCCAAATGTCACTTCAGAGACTCAATAAAACAATATTTTGAGGGTGCAAGATCAAGTCAATGAAATGTATTGACACTTTAGAAACAAAGTTGTTGTTGTTGTTGTTGTTGTTGTTGTTGTTGTTGTTGTTGTTGTTGTTGTTTCTGTTTTTGGTTTTTTTCGTAAACACAATTATTTTCTAAATCCTTCTTAATACATAAGCATAATCATCGCAACAAAACATTACACTTCTAATCGTATTTCTATTCGACCGATAATGTGTGTTGTTTTTTTCAACTTTTTGGAATTTATTATGTCATGTTTATTTTGGGAATATAAGATTAATTTTGTTTCAAACACTTTCATAGAACATAGTGTGTTTTCTTGGGGGGATTTTGTGTATGTGTGAACAATTATTACTTTTTGACCTTTAAATTGTGTATATCAAGGGGTGTAAGTCAATACATTCGAACCCTTTAGTATTATTCCCAGGAAAATTAAAAGCAGACTTTACGACGGCTGCCTTTTCTCATTAGTCAAGGTCTATGTTTAGACTGCCGGGGTGAACGTGAAAATACATATAATGTAAACCTAAAGCACGTTAATAACTGTTTTGTTTGCCGTTTCTCCCTTGATTAATTATTTTTATGAATGAATGAAAAACATAGCGATGTTTGTCTCAGCCCCACGACCTCTTGTTTCTCCTGTGGAGATCGAAATGAATTACCGGTACCAAAAAATCTCTTTGAGGTGGTGAACTTTGTCTGCTTTTCTTACATTCTTTTAATTAATCTTTTTCGTGGGTAATTATTGATGTAAATGGTATTTTCTACACAAAGACTATTAATTATTGTGATTAAATAAAATATAAATAGCTCTTGCTATGTGTGAATGAAAAGTGGAACCTTTAATACATTCCACGTGAATCAAGGAGCGAAACTACAATAAACATGAATCAATGTATAACCGTGTTCTCCAATAAAGACGATGCATGTTACAATCCGCTTTTGTGAAAAATATCTACAAGTTTGGGGAGAATATTTTAGGACTACTTTATTCTCGAATCTAACCAAGATCAAGATACTCTTTCGGTGTCACAAATGTCACAGTCCGATTTCCCCAGAAACGTTAATCTCAAAAGCAAAATAGATTTGGAGTGTCCCAGTTTACGCCAAGACCTGAAATAACGGAGATTTCCTTTCACTAGACTAGGTTAGCGCTAAAGGACTGTGGTAACCACCCAACGTCGTAGTAGAGACTTAGTCCGTCTATAAAACAGTTTTTGTTCATTTGATTTACAACAACAAAAGTTTACCTCACCCACCAGACACACAGGTAGGCATCAGGTGGACTTTTTCATAGTGAAGTATCGTGGGAGTATAATTATGAAGGTGAACAAAACTTTTGGATTTAATTAGAACATAAAATCCTCTCAAGCTATTAGAATCTATGATACTAAAATAAATATACTGTACATTAATAAAAGAGATGGCGTACAATATTCTATTTTACATTTACCGCTGCATTTTTTTCCATTAAATTTTAACAACAGCGACATTTAAAGTAATTAACTGAAGATGTTTAATATTTGGTTTTTGTCTTTTTAGGTAAAATAGAAAAAGAGACGCTTTCGTTTATCTCACTTAGAGCGGTTAGGTAAATCGTTGTTGATAAAAAAAATATCTTAATATATGTAGTTTTTTGGTTACTTTTTATAAGGATAATGAGACCGGATTGTTAAAGCTAAACGGCATTATACTTTCGAAAGAATGAATAATCTCTATTCCTATTTTTTCGGCATTTAAAATTTCGTAGATGCTCTGTTTCGTTGGTCAATTTTTTTTCTCTTAAACACATTAAATCAGCTGTGATATATGTAAAAAATGTTTATCTGATTTTAAAATTACACATAGTCAATTAAATATATACTCTCTTTGTGGTTTTTTAAAATTTTTTTTTTTTACTCATTTTCCTGCTGTATTAGAACAACATTAAATTTTCAATTAAATATCTTCTAACCATTCAACCTTTTGAACAGACAGGGAAACATACTCATACTAATAATAATTTTCTTGCAAAAAAAGGGCAACCTAGAAATACGCCGCACAATGGTAACATCTAAACCTCTGCCTTCTGCAAATAACGGAGTCGTAGTTTGATTGGACAAAGGTCGTGTCTCGTGGTCATATGTTGCTATGTCATTCAGTGGTCTGTATTCTGAGAAACTGTCTCTTTACTGTGCTTATCTTGCTTAGTGCAGTTTTAATCAGTGATTCAGTGATGCAATGGGCGCTCCCTGGTGTGGATTCTTCACCCTTCGTGCTCCTGGTAACGTTGGTAAAGAAACAATTTTCTAGATTGTTTTATAGAGAGATGAAGCCTTAATTTGGGATAAGATGAATTACTTGCTAGTTAGAGAGGAGGCTCTCTAACTAGACACACAGATAGAAATACACACAGACACAGGTAGAAATACCCACAGACACATATATAGAAATACACACAGACACAAAGACACACATACACACAGACGCGCAAACAGTTGAAACATACAGGTTAATAGATAGGGCCGCCTTGTGAATAGACAGACAAACAGAGAGGCTGAGGCAAAGACAGAGAGAGAAAGAGAGAGAGATAGATAGAGAGAGAGAGAGAGAGAGAGAGAGAGAGTATTATGTGTGTGTGTGAAATAGAGAGGGAGAGAGAGGGGGGGGAGAGAAAATTGGTCTTAGTTGGAATTAAAACGGTAGATATAAAATACAAGCCGTTTAATAAAGGAAAAGCACAACACATGGGTTAACATCAATGCTTAGGTTTTCTACCTAGCGACATTAATAGTGACGAACACGGATAAAACAGCGCTTGTAAGGTGTTCAATTATACATTCACTGGTAAGAAGGGTATGACAAGGGAACATTTATTTCTATCTTAAGACAGGCTCTTGCCTTTGCAGACATTCTCGAGATCAATAATTTGTACTTGTATGAAATAAGTCAAACACAAGTCTGTTTCTGTACAAAGGCACATGACGGACGTGAACTGTTGTCGGTGCCCTCGTCAAAGAGGGACATTGAACTTGTCATGACAGTAATTTATGACACGAGAAAGAGTGTTGGTCAAGATAAGGCTGTAGGGTCACGTACATGTCTCTGGTAGTTGGATGACCCCGATTGATAGTATGGTGTGGTCAGCGTGCAGGATACATGTACTTCCTTGATCTCAAAGAGCCTTCTTGTTGGCTGTAGGCCATAGAGAAGTTTTTCAGGAAAGAACATGTACGCTAAAACTATGATGTATGTGAATAAGGTTCGAATATCAGCTAGAGACTTCGTTTCAACGTGTGATCATAATTATGCGAAACCTTAGGGGCGTTTTATCGGACAATACAATTGTGTGACACATATTAAAATTATTTCCCTTTCGTGAATAAAAAAAAGAATCCAGTTTTAATACACTTTTTTCTCCACAAGAAGGATGCCACAACGGTTATGTATTTTTTATTGTCATTAATTTGTGTACAACATGCACATCCAAAAGTGTCCATGTCTTCCTTACCTGAAGCATCGTGCTGAGAACGGATGTGGCGCTCTCTGATCACTTATGCTTGCGTAAAAAACCAGAGTTTTGTTTATTGGTTGTTGGTTTTTTAGGAGTGTGTGTGTGTGTGGGGGGGGTGTTTTGTTGTTTTCTTTTGTCTTGTAGGAAGGGTAGGTCTTTATTGTATTCGCTCTTGTCTTTGCTGTAACTATCACTTTATTCCAAAATGGATCGGACTGCAGCTCTGTGCTATGAGCGTTTTTTTTTTGTTGTTATTTTTTTTTTGGAAAGGGTGATGGGGGTGTTTATGCAGTTGTTGTTGTTGTTGTTGTTGTTGTTGTTGTTTTTGTTTTTGTTGTTGTTGGTATTGTTTTTGATGTTGCTGTTGTTGATGTTGCTGTTGTTGTTGTTGTTGTCGCTTTTGTTTGCCATGGGTTTTTATGCTTTTATCTTATTTTTTAGGGTAAAATCATATATTCCACGCTAGCGTCTATATCCAGCTGTCAATTATCTTGTTTCCTGAAAATGGAAACAAATTGTACATCATCGCACAATGCAGTCTTTCTTTTGTTAATGCCGATTTTGGCTCTGACATTTAGATCGTGTCCACGGGAAGATCTAGTGTGCTAAAAATACCCTGGTTGGATGGAAATAGAAAAAAAAGGTGTTATTACTCTCAAGTTTAGATAATAATCGTTGCTAAGACATTTGAGTTGTACTTTCAAGGCAGCTGCCTGTGTAATTTTTGTTCATACCCATCATGGGATTTTTTTTCTGTTTCACAATTTTTTTTAATCAAATAAATAAAAATTACTATTGCTATGTTATGTTGTTGTTGTTGTTGTTGTTGTTGTTGTTGTTGTTGTTGTTGTTGTTGTTGTTGTTGTTGTTGTTGTTGTTGTTGTTATTGTTGTTGTTGGTGGTGGTGGTGGCGGTGGTGGTGGTGGTGGTGTTGGTGGTGGTGGTGGTTTTGTTGTTATGTTATGATTGCTATTGCTATGTTGTTGGTGGTGGTGGTGGTGGTGGTGGTGATGTTGGTGTTGTTATTTTAAATATCATTATTATTTTAAATTTCGATAGCTATTTTTCCAATAATATTTTTAGACAATTTATTGTAATTCATTTCAAATCGTTCATTACAAAACATGATAATTCTATGAACTGAAATGTTGAATTTTGTAGTTCCGTTGTATTCGGTGGAAGAAAGTCATTTTCATTTGGGATTTTGTCTTCATAATTACTTCATGACTTATGCTAGGAAAAAAAATATGTTAACAAGAAACCTCGGACTTTCAGCTTTGCTTTTTTTTTTCTTTTTTTAGATATTGTTCCTTTACTTTAGAAATATTCCCAAACATACGCTATGTAAAAATTAAATATCTCGTTAAGCTCTAACTGTTTATTTATAAAGTCAATATTGATGGAGTTAACATAGCTTCAACCGGTCGAGAATAACCTGAACCGAGGTTTGCTTTCTAAAAATATCACTCCACATTCCATTATAGAGAAATCGTGATTTAAGACTGAAAGCAATCAATAGATATACGGTTCTCCGAAGGATGTAACCTAGTTTCGGATGTGAGATGTGAATGAGTCAGCGGGAAAACTATTATCGGCTCGTGTGCTTACAGATCGCAATCCACTCACTCTCTATACAGGTGAGTTCTAAATACGCAACTCAGTCATTTTTTCTGGGTAATTTTGTCGTTCAGATTATTATAGCTAAAAATATATTTCGCGTCGGAGCACTTTTAATATTCGGTCACTCAAATTGGATTTTCTGCAATTAGCTATTCCTTCGTTCTAATGGATTGAACCACAGGAAGTTTCGCAGAAGTACAAACTGCCCAGTGGAAGCGTACAAAGAGCACCCATTTTCTCTCCGAAAAAAATGTGCTCGTCTAGTGCGATATGACGGCGATCTTTGAAAACTTAAGTATTGTAATTTGATGAAACAGAAATTGGGTAGGTATTTTTCTCACGCGCATTGAACGTTTAAGTATCGATTAGTGAATATGTTCAATCGTAGACGCGTTTTAAGCTAAGATTTTAGTTTCTCAAAATATTGTATCGTTATTCGTTTTTGTGTAAACATGTTCTGTATAATATAGTTATATATGTGTAATACATGTAACATATCCAAATCGAGTTTCCTTCAAAGGGACAAATACAAATTATCTTATCTCATCTTATCTTATATTTATTGGCCCCTACTCTTTGTACTTAAAATAAAACTGACGATGTCTTACTATGAGGGTAGCCGCTTCCGTGATAGCCTTCCGGTACTTTACAAGTATTTGAAGTCGATTAGGTTGATCTATTTCCGTTATTGTATTCAACACGACAATAATGATTCGTTTGAAATAATTATAGAGCTACAAGCGGATGTGACCGAAAGGTTGAAAATCTTTTCTTTTTATTTTTCTCGAAACTGGATGTTAGTGTGTCCGACATTCCTTCAGGTTATAGTACCTTCAGGTATTTTCAGTGGGTGGAACATGACTAAAACTACTGTAGCAGAACTAATGTACAGTCTCTCAACAAGTGGCACAGTTAGGATTCTTATCGTAAAGCTCATCACTTTTCTTTGGGTTTACAGGTATTTTTTCAAGATATAAAAATCCCTAGGATATTGAAATTTCTGTAAATTAGAATAATTCTACCACAGACATCATCATGTAAGATGATGGTAAAAAGATTAAGATACTTAACATTCGCGTCTTTTGCGGGCTAGTAAAATGTGTAAACATGTAAATTGAAATAATAGAGAGAAAAAAATCCTGGTTAATTCCTCTTCAAACCGTTTGTAATCTCTATCTCTTTTCTCTCTCTCTCTCTCTCTCTCTCTCTCTCTCTCTCTCTCTCTCTCTCTCTCTCTCTCTCTCTCTCTCTCTCTCTCTCTCTCTCTCTGTCTATCTATCTATCTATCTATCTATCTATCTATCTATCTATCTATCTATCTATCTATCTACCTATCCCTCTATTTTTATCTATCTATCTCTACACAGGTTTCTGTATGCTTCTCCCCCCTCTCTCTCTCTCCTCTCTCTCTCTCTCTCTCTCTCTCTCTCTCTCTCTCTCTCTCTCTCTCTCTCTTTCTCTGATACAACACTGCATTCGCTGGTCTCACAAGTTTTGTTTTCCTCTTTCCATCAACAAATGTATATGAGGCCTTTTGGTCTTCTCGGTTACATGAATTTTTATTGTAGGTGGTCAACAAAAAAATGGAGAAAAGAACAAAAGAATTACGCAATTGGTTATCCAATCACATCAGTCTGGAAACTGTCGAACATAGCCTAACCTTAGCCTCGACAATAGCAGAGAGGAAAAACATTGAGCAATATTTTAAATCTCAGTCTATTCAACTACATGTACATGATTGTATTATTAATAATAATTCTTCTTCCTGTTAAATGCAGTACTTCACGTCTTAGAAGCAGTCCTTAGCTAAAAGGGATAGTCTAACTGAAAATTTCTCGATTCCGCTTCAATGAACATCGTGCGCAGTAACGTCAGACCCGCCTCTGCGTCGAACCTTGACAACATTTCACAACCGGTAGTGCATAATCATCACCTTCGGAAGAATTATTATCTCCGCGTTTTCCCTTTCCCTGATAAGCCAGTGGAGCTAAACGGTCTTCACGAGCGTTACATCTATGATAAAGTGCATTCCACGCGTACCTCAAAAACATTCTGCTGGGATAGCTTGATCTTACACCAGTTCATAAAAAAGAAAACTTGAAGGTAGGCTTAAACTTCATACTAAGTTCTAATGGTAATTTTTTTTATCGCCTCTGCTCGTGGGCTCGTTATGTTCCATTAGTTTATTCATGAATGTATTTAATTGTTGTTGTTGTTGTTGTTGTTGTTGTTGTTGTTGCTGTTGTTGTTGCTGTTGTTGTTGTTGTTGTTGTTGTTGTTGTTGTTGTTGTTGTTGCTGTTGTTGTTGTTTTTGTTATTATTGTCGTTGTCTTTGTCGTCAAAATTATCATCATCATCATCATTATCATCATCATTATCATCATCATCATCATCATCATCATCATCATCATCATCATCATCATCATCATCATCATCATCATCATCATCATCATCATCATCATCATCATCATCATCATCATCATCATCATCATCACTATCATCAATGACAGCATCACCATCATTACCATCGTCATCACATCATCATTACTTTTTAAATTAGTAGTATTAGTAGTAGTAGTAGTAGTAGTAGTAGTAGTAGTAGTAGTAGTAGTAGTAGTAGTAGTAGTAGTAGTAGTAGTAGTAGTAGTAGTAGTAGTAGTAGTAGTAGTAGTAGTAGTAG
>RQTK01000032.1:579640-597963 GCA_003991915.1 Elysia chlorotica | reverse complement strand
TATTATTATTATTATTATTATTATTATTATTATTATTATTATTATTATTATTATTATTATTATTTCCAGTCAGTACTATTAGTATTCCTATTCCATCTCGTTTGTTTGTTTGTTTGTTTGTTTGTTTTTCTCGTTGTTTTGTTTTTCTTTTGTGTTGTTGTTGTGTTGTTTTTGTTTATTGTGTGTTTTTTTAGGGGGATGGGGGGTCAAAGTATTACTACCGTTTGTTGTTGTCTTAATATCTTTATGTTTGGTATTGTCATCATTATGAATGTCTTTCTATTCTTGGGTTCAGAGACACACAGCATGATCCAGCTATCTTATATTTAAACTTATTAAAGATGGGTTAACGCTGACATTTATTTCTTTTGTTTGAAACATCTCTTATGTTTCAAGTTTAGCCATGTGTCACGACTAGCCCTTCTCATTGTCATATTAGCTAGCTAGAATATAAAGGTAACATTATAATAACCAAAACGATCAGAACAGCTGTACCAAGTGACACGACTTCTTCTACTTCTAGATTCAGTGGTGTCCCTTGGCCATGGCTTGGGGCTTTACTTCGTTTCAAAATAGCACGGTCGTGACAAGCAGCTCAGATAAGGAATCCATCGGTCGGTGCTTGCTGACGCCAATAGGGATGTTTCGTGTCCTCATTGCAGCGTGCGTGGCACGAACATGCCAGTTTCTAGACCTATTGTAGATCTAAATCAATAGCAGCGGTGAGACAAGACAGTGCCAGCACTACATTAATTTGCCTATATTTTTTTAACAGAATAAAATGCAAGTAGATACGATTGTATTTTTTAAAGGATAAAACCGGCGGATAATAAAAGAGCAACTAGGCCCTAGATTTAAAACTTCCAGGAGTTGGCGTCAGTGAGAAGAATGCAGAACCGTGTGTGGTTTCAGGGCGTGTTCCATGAAATACCGTAACAAACAAACTCGGGCCTATAAAGAGGACGTTTGGGCAAGTAGCTTAGCATAATTACACTATAATAAAACATAGTGAAATTGTTCAAAACGAATGTTTTAAAAATAATTAATGATTTTGAGACATGCATGACGTATAAATGTCCTTTAAAGTGCGCGTGTTTTTGTTTTTGCTTTTTTTTGCATTTAAAAAACGTAGTTTAAATAATGCGCTCTTAATTTTGTAAATGAAAGATTTATTTTAATGAGTTTATAGATTTTGATAATTTATTACTTTATGTAAATAGTGTATTTTAGTTATCATCTTAGTTTATCATAGTTTATATTTACATCATAATACACTAAAGAAACCTTGGTTTGGTTTTGAGGCCTGTCTTGTCCCTTGGTAGGCCTAATAAGTTTTGACAATGTGTCACATGTATTTCGGACCATTTACTATACATGGTATTACATATAAATATTCTCTCTCGGTTATTCTAAAAAATATGGTTAATATTTTTTTAATCATTTGTACACCTGATAAAGGAGTGGGCCTCTGTTATTTCCGTATTCTCACTTTCTTTCTTTCTTTCTTTCCCTTTCTCTCTCTTCTCTCTCTCTCTCTCTCCCCTCTCTCTCTCTCTCTCCTCTCTCTCTCTCTCTCTCTCTCTCTCTCTCTCTCTCTCTCTCTCTCTCTCTCTCTCTCTCTCTCTCTCTCACTCTCTCTCCTCTCTGTTTACGACCAATCTACATGTATCGTTCATCCCGGTTGATAATACTTATCGCAACATTTAGCTTATATGATCATCAAACTGTTGTCACTAAGACTATTTTTTATCAATTAGGCCTATGGTTTGTTTGTTTTGTCGTTGTTTTTTGTTATTGGTTTTTGTTTGTTTTTGTTGCTTCACCCGTTGTTTCACTTTCAAGGTGAAAAGAAACTATGCATCTATCTGTATATCTTTCAACTTCTCTCTCCCTTTCGTTCTCTGGCTGCCTCTACCTGTCTAGTGATTTGTTGTTGTGTTTTTTTATCGTAAATTGTGTCTGCACACATTCACATTTTATAAATGCTGTTAAGCTTATTGATAATAAGTATAAGATAAGCTGCATGATAGGCCAAGTGGAGGAAAAATCTCGATTCGTTTCGCCATGTTTAGCGCTCCATTATTTTATTTTATGCATGGGCTTGTTGCCTTGTTTATCTAATCTTTACGTTACAACCTGCCCTGAGTACATTTTACTTGATTAGATTCTCACAATATGACATGCATTCCTAGTAGGCATACTAGGCTAGCCTAGAAAAAGTGAATCTTTCGGATCCATTGCTCCATTTTCTTTTCCAAGCTTTTAATGTAGTTAGGTTTATAATTATCCACATCTAGATCCCGATTTTAGGCCTAGATTCTAAAGACTAGAGTAGATCTAGGTCTAGTGGTGGAGGTTTTGGAATGCTTACAGAATTAAGATCTAGATCTAGATCTAGATATCTGTAGACTAGACACGTTGGTGCAATTTGATGTGATAAGGAAGATCACTTACTTATTAGGCTTGATCTAATCTAGGACCTTGAACAGCCCACAGAGCTTTGTAAACTATCATGTCAGTTTTAAGTGTTTCTCATAATGCTTTGATTGGACCTGACCTATCACTATGGCCTCATGTGTGGTGACAATCTCTAATTCCTCTCATGAGCAACCTGGCCATGAATTGAAACGGATTAAAGCTGGTCTGGAAGTTTTACTGGGTGTCAAATGTCAATTTTCAATATCAAAAGCATTTGATGAAATCGGGAAAACAAACATTGATTATAATGCAACCAACAACAATTCTGGTACTCCATCACTCAACAAGACAAAGACATCTGGAAATGGGCAGAAGATATCTCAAGTCAAGCAGATTCAAAATCATGGCAAGGTTCTTGTCCTTAAGATCAGTTTTGAAACTGATCTTTCATCGGAAAATATCTCACGAGCACAAGTATGAATTATAACAAAATTCTAGAATAGTTAATTATAGTTTTTATGTTTTATGGATCTAAATACAGTACAACTCGAATACAAGGAGCTCGGACTCAAAGAACGCTCTATATTCAATGAACAGATAAAAATCTGCGATTTTTTCTCCCCTTTGTCTTTGAAAATAAACTACCTAAAAAAGTCAAACAAACTAATTTATCTAAACCCATCCTCGGATCTATAGACCAGACGTATTGTTAAGCTTTTTTAAAGTTTTAAAGAGTTGCATGCCAGTCTCTAAATCTAGTTTTAAAGTTTGTCCTTAAAAAAATAACACTTCTCCCACAGCCATGATTGACAGATCATGCAGTGTTACTAAAAAGTGTGAGTCAGGGAATGAAAATTGACTGTAAGAAGTGTAAGCAGGGAGGGGAGGAGTGGCAGCCAATGGTGACCGTCTAGCGTGGTAATGGATCAAAGAGATTTAAGCCACCAGTTTGAAAGGATGTGTGTGTGTGGTTATGTAAGAGGTTGTGTAGGAAGAGGGATAGGTAATGTGGTTGTCTCAACTCAACTCTATGTACTGGTAATGTTAGACTTAGAGTGAGGTACTGTATTGGCAACACAGAACCACACATATGATTTATATGGCTTCAATTTCAATAAACTATTACAAGTAAACGAGTGAGTTTGTGGAATCCAAGTTGTACTGTATGAACAAAAATTACGGTGCCTGAGTGTAGAATAGAAAACTAACCTTTTCATTAGCATTTATAAATTATTTCACTTAAGATTCCCAGCAATGTTACCACTCAGGCAGTATAGACTTGTCACTATTACTGCTTTTAAAATATTGAACAACTATTGCTATTGTTATTGTAACTGCTACGTCATTCACACCAAACCACTCTGCATGCTGAACCACTAAATGATATTAATACATTTTTGCTGGTGCAATACACTGTTAAAGGCATTTATCCTATGCATACTGATGATTATGTACCTGATTTGATACAAAATTACAATGAGTGCACATATCTGTAACACTTGAAAAAGAAAAAGGGGATTTCTTAGCAGCACCTCTGTTTTTTGTTACAGTATGTAAACTGATAGATACATTTCAATGTACAATATCGATTATAAACGGTACACTGCAATTAAAAAGTTTTAAAAAATAAATTGTCGCTTTACTTTGTATAAATTGCATTATATTAATAATTTGCATGTGGTGCACAGTGCTGCAAGCTACATACCGGGCAGTTCAGGGTGCGATGTTAATGGGAGGAATTTCTGCTTGTCATTAGGGTTCAAAAACACTCAATTCAACTAGAAACGTGAAAATAAATCTCTCTTTTGGCAAAATATATGGAGTTTAATTCATTGTTACTGAAATTAAAAAAAAAAATATTTTTACCTGATTTTTTTTTCCTCAGAAATTTGTTTTAAGTCATCTGTCATCCGCCCCTGCTTACATAGTCAACCACTGCTGCCTGGCAACTCAGAGAGAATTTGACATGGTTGTCCGAAGTGCCTCCTCTATACAGTCGGAAAGCTCTGCTCTTCTCACTTTTGATCGTGACACAAAAGAGATTTCTATTCAGGGCTCAGAGAGCAGTGTTAAATGTGCACGTACTCAAATCGGCAAGATAATCGACAGTCTAACCGAACATCGAGGCTGGTCTGATTCAATCACCCCAGACATGGGTGTTTACTATGGCCAAAAGGAAACGGCGCAGACTACAGAAGTATGCAAAGAAGATCCTAAACAAAATGAAGATGTCTTATTAAAACTAATAAGTGACAGCAAATGCGTTAAACCAGCGCCCTCAACTGAGTACAAAGTTACAGAAGCAGCTGTGCCCTCAAATTTGAAGCAGACATTGGGTAAGAAGGTTTCTCAAGATAAATATGAACTTTACCTCAGCGAAAATGCATATGACAGAGATAGCTCATTTTCATCGAGTGGAGACGAACTTGATGATAAAGAGGAAGATATTTTGTTAGATAAGAAATACAGCAAGCTGGTTGAAACAGGTCTTAAACTTGGCTACTCTGAAGAAAACGTGAAGAAAGCTATTCTCAAACTTGGACAGGGCTGTGACTCTAACAACCTTTTGTCAGAGCTGATTAATATTACCAAGGCAGAAACTGAACCACCCAAAGTTACAGACACAGACCAAGAAGGTGATACGACTTGCTCAAGCATCATATCCACAGATGGTTTTATGAGCCATGAATCATCAAGAATGGACCATGAGATTTCACTTTCTCCCAAGGGAAGCCTTGTCTCACCTGATACCACAAAGCCTCCAATTGATCCAAGTGACAGCAATAATCTCAGGCACATCATTATAGACGGCAGCAATGTAGCAATGAGGTAGGTGATTGGTTTAAAGTTTCCCTAGATCAATAGATGAGTTATCTTTATTATATATATATATATCTATTTAAGTTTTTTTTGTTTTTGTTCAAATATACCAAACCCCATTTCCATCCCAGCTTGCCACAGACAATATGCAACTATCTTTTTTGGATCTATTTTATATTTGCGCTGCCCATCGCATGTCAGACGACAGACAATTGTTTCCAACGCCGTGTTGACAGCCTGTGAATGCATACTGAGGAAAAACTTAAGACTGTTTTAGGGATCTCATCATTTTAACACATACTTCTCTAGAATGTCTCTATAATTATAGATCCAAGTAGTCATATTTACTTTTAAAAATATTCTGTGGGTGTTTTAACTAGAAAAATATAAGAAACAAAAATGTGATTATATTTATAGCTTGTAAATTTGAAATAACATTGATGACTGCACATGTATACTGTACATTTTATGTCTTACTCTATTTGATCATTGGAACTTTTGCAGCCATGGCAAAGACAGTTTTTCCTGCAGAGGTATAAAAATAGCAGTAGACTGGTTCAAGGCTAGAGGTCACAAGTACATTACAGCATTTGTACCAAAATGGAGGAAGGAGTCTTCTCGTCCAGATGCTCTTATTACAGGTTAATAATTTTACCTTAAATTACATGTAAAAATGTTGTAAATCTTTTATACTATACCATGGTCATTTTTCAGGGTGCTCTTGTAAAACTCTTCCTTTTATTTTTTTAAAGTCTTTTACACAAGTAACAGTTATCCAAGAAATAGCATCCATGCAGAATACAGGCTTTTTAGATTAAAAAAAAAAGAAGAAGCTGCATTACATTTCCTTGATTGCAGTAAGAGAAAAAAAAAATTATATAGCTTTTACAAGACTTGAATATCTTGGCGTTAGAACCAGAATGTACATTAATTCACTGAAAATGTATAATTTCAGCTTACAGTGATGTTTCAATGCTTGCTTTCTTTATCAGACCAAGAGCTGCTGAATGAGCTAGAGAAGGATAATGTTTTGGTCTTCACCCCAGCAAGGAGAGTCAAAGGCCGGCGTGTTGTTTGTTACGATGACCGCTTTATCCTGAAACTTGCTGAAGAGACAGGCGGCATAGTTGTCTCCAACGATGTCTATAGGGATCTAGTCAACGAGAGGGAGACTTACCGTCAAGTTGTGGATCAACGACTTCTTATGTACACATTTGTTGGGGACAGGTGAGTTTGACATGATCTTGATTAAAATGTCTGGTGCAAGTGTTAGTTTAATACACTTGAAAAGCGGAAATACAAGTTTTTCTGAAAATTTGTTCATTTTTTATCTATCCTCTTTAAATGAGTATATTGATGTTATGGATACTTTGGTGAGAGTTAGAGAATAAATGGAACATGCAAGGGAGGTTATTTCTAGTGTATTCTGCTTGTGACCTAAAATTAGTATTGAAGCCCTAAAGTTCCCACACAACATGGTATCACCGGTTAGGATATTGTTAATATTACTTGTACTTTTCTCAAGGTCTTATGATGGACTGAGTATATGCATAATAACTTACACTGGGACTCCACATCTATCTCTCCATTGTTCAGATTCATGCCACCTGAAGATCCTTTGGGGCGCTCTGGACCAACCTTGGACAACTTTCTTCGAAAAGTTCCCATTGATCCAAGACCCAGGCCCCAAGATTGTCCGTTTGGCAAGAAGTGCACCTATGGCAACAAGTGCCGCTTTTACCACCCTGAACGAGGCTTTGGCCACCAGAAGTTAGTTTCTGAGAAGCTGAAGGAGCAGGCAGATGCAAAACTTCAAGAGCGTGCAAACAAAATTGAACAGGCTTCTCATAATGATCGAGAAAAGGGACGCAGACCTAAGCAGCTGCTGACAAGGACTAAGTCTCTGATACCTGGGGCACTGCTTTCATCCAGGAATTACGGAGAGCTGTCGGGGAAAAGTTCCTCCAGATCGGAGAAGCCTAAACTAACCCACTCTACTTCTTTAAATCTTTCAACCTCTTCCAAGTCGTCTGACTATTTGGACAATGCTCGGAAGAAGTTTGAAGAGGCTGAGTTGTTGTCTGCAACGGAGCAGCTAAGTTTAGAGCTGAAGCCCTCTGAACTTAAATCATTTCCTAGTGAAGAACTTCATGACCTTTCGCATCTTAAGGCAGAGGGCATGCATGGCTCTAGACTTTCCCCTGCAGACGACAACTCCCAAAGCTCGTCTCCAACCTTCCCATCAGACATTACAGCGTGGCAACCATCACCTTCCATGGCACAGTTCAGTGTGATATCCTCATCAGGCGTGCAGCAGAGTGGCTTGACAGTTGATGCGCCTACCGCTACCTCAGCTGTTTCCACAAAGTCAAGGTAGGTCTTTTTGTAAGCATTGTCATAAATTGCTTACTAATGTGTCCATTGTGGACTGAGTGGATAATCAGATTTTTCAAAGGTTCAGGTTGAAAAGTATAAGGCTAGGGTTCTTAGGTTTTTTTGTAAGAATCAATATGTTCATACAAATGAATTTTCGTATTTGATAAAAGTTTCTTTTGTTTAATATTTAATGTAAGTAAAATTACTGACATGATCTCAATGTAATTTGCTTTAAGTTTTTACAAAAGAATATTTGCTTGCTAATTTGTTTTAGGCTTCGGTTACCTAGTTTGTTCAGACTTAAACAAACTATGTCATTGTTTCTTAATTATTTGGTTCATAAAATGGGGTTTTGTTTGCTCTGAAGCACGTTTGAACTTCACTTTAATTCCTAAAAAGATATTTTCTTAATGCAATGAAAGCCAGGAACAATTTTGGTAGGTGAAATTGCAGTGACTTTTCTCTTTTTTAGCTTTAAGTAAAAAAGTGACATATTTTTTAAAGACAAATTTCTTCCATTTTGCTGTTGAAAATCCATTTGAGGTGCAGAGCCATTTCTATCTCTGTCATAACCTCATACCAGTTTGATGATTAAGTCTTAAAACCATACAAAGCATTTAGATTCTCTCTATAGTTTTAATGTTTAACAAGCTTCCTCAAGAAAATTTGAGTAAGGTATATATGTACACTTTTTCATTTCTATGGCTATTCTCAGTAGAAATGAGAGTTGAATTTTTCTTCATTTAATTGATAGTACATTTATTTTTCAAACAAACATTCCTTTCTCCCAGGCCTCGGAAAGCTTCACCATCACATTTACCTGTCCCAAAACAGTCAGAGCCGTATGTCAGCGGGCATCTTGAGTTGGCACAAAAACTTTCCGACGAAGGCAGTGATTCAAACTTCTTTTCTGAACGCACATCAAGCAAAAGTGCCTCTTCGACACCTCGAACCATCAGTCCTGTGGTGCCTCCATTAAACTCCAGTGGACAGAAAAGACGTACATCTAAAAGTTCTTCAAAGAAATCAAGTACTGAAGACAGTGCAGAACAGTCAAAACTGCGTCAACAGCTGTATGTCCAAACCCCTGTTAGCTCGCAGGCTTGTTTCTCGGAAACAACTAACTTTCTGGCAGGTATTCCAAACTTGAGTATCTTCAATGAGCACCAAAGCCTTCAGCCCATGTCACATCAGACAAGTGTAGAGCCACAAACTTGTGCAAACCCTGCTGAAGAAAACTTATTTCAGCATGTTAGTTCAGTGACAGAGCATCACCAACACAGCTCATTCGCACAATCAGCTGATATGTTTCGCTCACAACATTCTGGTGTGAGTCACAACCCTAGCAACCCGCTTGAACAAAGTTTTACAATTCAAAATGACAGGATAGGAACTGAATATCAAGTGAACCCATATGAGCACAAACACATGCCTTTAAAGCCGCAGTCCAGCGTACCAATTGTAGGGGGGCAGCAGACTTACTTGGGGTCTCAAACCTGGAATGTTCCCCCTGTTGGTCTCTCACGACAGAACAGCACTTCTGATCCTCAGCTTCATATATCTGCTGGGCAGCAACAGAGTTTTTCCACCAGCAATGGCTCTAATCCTCCTGTCGGTGGCCACATGGTGCATAGTTTGTCAGGCCCTGCAAACCCACAGCAGCAATCATCAGTGCATGCTTACAAACAGATAGGGCCACAACCCACGTTCTACAGCTCTAATGAGCAGGGGATACCGAATGTATTGTACCAAAATGATTTGTACAATAATCCTTACTTAGGGAACAGAGGTGAACTTCAGTCATCATATGAAAGCTCACTGTACTCTCATCCTCAAAAGTTTCAAGAACAACAACAACAGCAGCAGCAGCATAGCTTCTCCATGAAACAGACCTCTTCTCTTGGGCTGAACCAGTTTTCTCCTCTCAATAGCAGAGTAGGTGATGGAAGATTTTCTATGCAATTACCACCTAGTCCTGGTTCTCTTAACTATCAACAACAGCATCTGTTATTGTCACAGTGCCCACAAGTACCTCAATATGGAGGTGCCCCACATAGCACAGAGGGATTCCATGGGATGCAGCAGACACTTCTGTCACCCACCACAAGTTACACTGGTCCAACTGCTGACTTCCCTCCTTCTTTTCACCAGCCTCCTCCAAATTTCCTCCCTCCCCCTCCAATGATGCAGCATTATTCAAACCCCCCTCCCCCTCCACTGTACTACTCAATGCAATCACCTGTCCCACAAGGTAGGGCAGGCTATGCCTCACCGGTTTCTTACAGCCCCGTGGGTCCATCTGTCACCCAAGTTCCAGCAGAGGATTTACCTATTCCGACAAACGACCCCCGCCACGCCCTGTATGGCCACCTGAGTACAGTCTTTCTAGAGACAGTGGTGCGCAAAGTTATGAACAGGTATCCACACCTGACTAAGTTTGACGATATCGTCAACAAAATTCTGGAATATGTCAACAAAGGAGAGCTATAAAGCTGCAAGTGTCACCTTGCATTCAAAACCCATAGTGGTGCAATTGTTAGTGGAGTCCTGAAACCACATTGTTGTTATAAACAGTTCCCAAATTTCACCTTTTTTTTAGTTACATAGCTCCTTTTCAAATTATCATAAAGTAAAATATTTGGAATATTTTAGTATATTTCTTAATATTAGGTGACTCTGAACTTAAATCATTTAGATTAAATTTAGTTTGAGTTTTCCTTACAATAATATCCTGATAAAACCAAATGTAGTTTTTCTTTTTAATTATACTCTTGCAGTCCTTTTTTAGCCAAACAAAAATATTACTAAGAACTTTTTTTTAGAATCATAACCTCAATGTGCTGTCAGGATTACTCTACTTTTTCCTTGCACTTTTGTAAATTGTGCATTGCTTGCATTGTATGATAATTGTTTCATGCTTTGACACAATTGTTTCAAATAATTGTCAAAGTTTAGTAAGTAATTAGTAAATTACTAGTTTAAAGACGAATCACAACTACATTGAATGAAAATGCTTATTTTGTATATGCCACGCATTTTCTTTTTTTTTTTTTTAGATGATATTGATCCATGCTATTCTCAGTAATCGTTAGCTGTATTCTTCATGAAGATTTATTATGTTTTGGAAAATTGCCATGTTTGGTATTTTTTCTAAGTTGATTTTTTTGTAACGGTTTTGTTGCCTTTTTTTTAATAGCTTTTTTTCATACATGTATCATATGGACTCATCACTATTATTTAAATAAAATATGTGTGAATATTAATTGTTCACAGGTGTATGATGCCCCTCCCTTTAATCATATCGTTGATAAGACCTATTGCACGTCGAGCAAAAACTTCTATTACGCCCAATATTATTTGTGCTATAATCGTTTGGATCTCATGCTGTAGTTTTTTTACTTGTTTTTTTTTCTTTTTATTAGCAGAAATATTCAGTGATTGTGTTGCAAACAGTAGCCATAAAGAAATTACCTATGTACATGGTGTTCTTGCCAATACATTGCAATAGGAGTTTTCATAGAGAAATTTATTGCACTTTTAGTTTTAGAAATGACAAAATTGCTAGGCTTTGATGATTAGAAAAAAACAATTGACTTTTGATGTCTTGAGTTGCTTGAAGTGAATGGTATGTCACTCTCCAGTATTTTTTAATCCGTTTTAACATTGTTCATTTCATGATTTGGAATTTTTTTCTTGATTGCTGTATCTTCCGTATACAATGTTGTATGTCATGTTCACTTCTAATAATTGGTGAGCTATTTCTTAGCCAAATAGTGCAGCAACCTCGCAAAATGAGTGATTCAACAGACAAACAAGTGACGCTTTAGCTCTGAATTCATTACCAGAAAGCTTGTTTTGAAATGATGCAATCATGCCTTTCAAAGGTTATCCATATTCTAATAACATTTTGTGAACGACATCTTTTTCATGGCTAAGTTTCAACAGCAGCTAAACTCATTTTGTGAGGTTGCTACTAACCTATTCATTCTTTATGCAAGTAAGAGACTGGTTAGCTCTGTTCGTTGCTTTGCCTCAGTAGCAAAATCAAATTCGCTGTTATCGGTATAATGATTACCGTAAACTTGAGTAATGACTGACCCAACATGTGGCGAATTACGCCAAAAAGTTGCATTCAAAGCACAGCTGATTCAGAATCCAAGGATTATATAGTGTGTCTTAAGTTGTTTTTTGTTGTTTGTTTTTTTTAATTACCAATTTCATAACGGCACATTTTTGTAATATTTCTGATAGTCTTTTGATCTACATGTGTTCAATCTGTCATCTTTAATCATATTTGTCCAGTCATACATTTTTTTTACTTAAAAGAAGTCTTATCTAGGTTGTTTTGATGTGGATTTTTTTGTTGGTTTTTGTTGTTGTTGTTGTTTGTTTGTTTATTTGTCCTTAAACCATTGGAAACAAAAATTGGAAAAGCCATATCCTGTTCAGTTCTGATTCAGCTGTGCAGTTGCCATTTTTATATCTTGTGCAGGCTTTGTGTGCCTGACCACTCCTCCATTGTTTTGTCCTGTGCTCGCCATGGGATGGAAGTATCTTGTGTACCTCAGCTCGAGGCCTATTTTTTCCACTGGTCTAATACAAGTTTCGTATTGCAGAATGCCAGTTGCTTTATCCGAATAGTAATATTTGCCTTTGCTGTACATTATTCTCTTAATTCTGAATGTGATTTTCCTAATACTGTTTATTTTGCTACATTAAAGTTTTTGTAATAAAAAAAAATATATCAATACTGATAAATATAATTATATACTACACCTATTTAAAATATCATTTTTTTTTCTTAAAGAAGTCCATATCCAAAATCCTGAGAAATTTTTATTTACTAACTTTTTTTAAATATATTATGTAATGGCTTCACATGTGATTCTTTATTCAAATCATTGAAAGATTTTAGTGAGAACTACTTCCATGTAAAGAAATTTTTTGTGGAACATAATTTTACCTCTTAATCTTTTCAGGAAAGTACCAAAAGACATAAAATTCAACGTTTATGAAATTTAATAATATCGTATAATATTGAATGAATAGATTTCTACTTTTAATGCACTGATAAAATTTAATAGTTAAGAAACTATTGCACCTTTTTTTTATTTTATTTTTTATAAAATTGTATCTCACTAAGTGTGTAATATTTATGTCTGATTCTGAATATCTTTTCTTTATCTTAAAAGTTACTCAAAGGATAATCAATACATTTGTCTGTTGTTTTTTTTCACACTGATCTTTATAACCTTTCAGGCTTTCTTTGAAATAAAGTTTTTATAACTCACTTTTAGCTTTAGATTTAATAGATTTGATTCAAAATATTAAAGTGTATGGCATGTTTTTTTGTGTTAGTATATTTTTTTTTCATATTTAGGCTATCTCGTTTATGCACAACTTTGGGGATTATGCTACCAGGGCTGATATATGTTTAGAGATTCTACATGTAATAAGAAAAGCGAAATAGACACATCCACTAATTACTGACTGTTAAAAAAAGGAACATGTCTATAACTTAACATAGACCAAAACACCATATTAATAGAGAATTTGTTTCTTAGTTTGTTTTTTTTTAATGGCAAAACTGATCCGTACATAATGTTAACCAAATGTTGAAATTTAATGAAAGTTGGAAGGCAAACAATGAACTGATAAAATACATGTAACAAGATGGGGCTTGAGATCACATAGCAGCCAAGATAACCAGCAGGGGGATAATACCAAAAAACATACACCATGATACAATGATAATGACAATGCTTTTTATTTCAAAGAAACAGTAGTACATGTAACTGGCAAAAATACTCTATTTTTTTACCTTCAAGCCAATCAAGGTCTGTCCACGCCTTTATTCAGAGCAAAAGCAATGCTTAATATGTCAATTGTCTTACAAAATAACATCGCTTTTTTTACTGGTTGAAGGCTCAAGTTAATACATAACTAGATCTAGGGTGAATAAACCACGAACTTTGAGAATTTCTCCAACAAAACCTTCTATTTTTATTGCATTTGGTTTAGGAATGAGTTTCATTGAGTCAATATTACATTATACTTATTTACTAAAAAAAAAATATTTTTTGACAGGTTCATGGTGTTGGCATAGCATTTTATAACACGAATCGTACTTTTTTTTTATAGCTACACCGTATTAAATATTAAGGAAGGAGAATCCTAAAGCTTAATAATATTTTACGCAATAAGGAAAGTATAAGTATAGGATTCAAATTTCACCTTCAAGCGTGGTTCACTCGTGGGGGAACTGAGATGTAACCTTTCCACGTTGGTATTCTATACAAAAAAAATGTCTTAGATAATGCTCCAAACTTCTTCAGACTGTAAGTTGCAGCGCTCATCCCCGCGATGGAAAACCCTGAGATCTTGAGTTAAGTACACGAACACCTCTTCAAAAACCAAACACTCCTTGGATCTCAGTGAATCCGCTTCAATAACATAATTTTCTGACTCCACTAGAGCTTAGGTGTGGATACTCACTGAGAAGTTATACTACGAGCACTGCCACACTATGTACATAGTTATGTGTGTATGTAAATGTAAATCAGTCCTATCTACAGAACACCAATTTTACGGGATAGGATGACAGGATGTCGACAACTAAACCCGCTACTTGAAACTCAGTAGCTCTGGCTCTTTCGCGATCTATCAAAGCCTCTCAGACATTATTATGTAAGGCTTAAGTATTTGAGAAATAAGATAAATAAAATTAGAAGCTGAGGGAATGGTGGTGACGGCAAAAAGCACAGTAAAGAGATCCTGACGTCATTCTCTTGTGGTGTGTGCGTGCGCTGGGAAGTAATTACATGTAGCCTATATACGAGCGTATTTTCCTAAGGGTTGGCTTCATATGGACTGCCCTAAACTTTAGGAATTTCTCTATGTATTGACTGTTCCTGTGTTAGTTAAAAGACAGTTCCTAAAATGGCGATGGAACGTCTTTCTAATGGCAGGAATTGACTTCTTACGTGTAAGGGAAAGGCACAAATTGGAAAAAACGAATATCGATGATAAATCAATTAATAAATGCATGGATAGAGATAGTTTTAAAGATAACTGCATAATTATAGAAATAATTTGATTTAGTTGTCATTGCATGCATGGCTTTACTTCTTGTATTTCCGGGATGCGACCCATTCCGCGTTTTTATGAATGGCCCAACTATAAATAGCAAAACATTGGCGGGTGGAAATATTTGGATTGTTAAAAGTTGGATTCATGAGAGAGGGTGAGAGAGAGAGAGAGAACAAAGAGATATGGAGGTTGAGAGACTTGTAAAGACAGGCAAACAAAAAGATAGAATCAGTCATCGGAGAGACGTAAATGCAGCAATTAATAAATTTGAGAGAGGCAGTGTTAAGAGATAAAGGTTAATGCATAATTTATAGGAAAATGATAGCTTGATTTAGTTGTCATCGCATGCATGACTTGACATCCTTGTATTTCCAGGATGCGCCAATCCGGCGTTTATATAAATTGTCCAACTATGAATGAACAAAAATATTAGCGGACGGAGACATTTGAGTGGTTGAATTTTTAAAGGAGAATTGCCTGGATGAAACGCAGTGCTAATTATAATTCAATGCATGCTTTATTTAGTCTGCGCATTTTTATCACTAGTTTCTTTATTTGTCCTCCTTGAACCCCCTTGTCCTATCAGAGAGAGAGAGAGAGAGAGAGAGAAGTTGACGGGAACTAATAAAGTGCATGTAGCTTGTGGCGGCGTCGTAGACGTAAACAAAATTTACTGTTCGTGACGTGTGTCTCTCCAGGAAATCCTGGAGATGACTCAACACGTGTGCAATAGTTTGAGTTAAATTTTAAATAAAAAAAAAAACAGTAATAATAATAAAAACTAATGTGGGTTTGTTAGTTCAAATTAAGAGCTCTTTAGAAGTTAAGTTAATGGCTGAAGTTGAGAGATGTACGTTGTTAATAATGATGTTTTTTACTTAAAGCATCACATCTGTGTTATTCATAGATGCGCATTTTTTTTAAGTTTAACAAGTGCAGACATAAAATTAAAAAGATAGATATTAATGTGCTTGAGTTGTCTATGATTTATCGAGGGGAAAAGTAATCTATGACAATATGCTGAAGTTTACAATTTACATGTATTACTACGTCTCGGCTTGCTGACATAAACAAGGATAGGAAACCAAATGAACAATCTGAATGTTTCGGGGATGGACAACCATAAGTCAAACAGATTTGCATAAGCCTAGAATTACAGTGCATGCACACTATTCTTGTGAAGCAAAAAGTTTGTAGGATGAAAATAGTTTATTTTGTGTAACAGAGACATCAAAATTGCCATACAATAGTGTTTAATGGGCATGGTAATAAATTATAGTATACTGGTATATATAAATTTATATAATAGCTCCCATTAGTTCGCTCCACCCCTCTTTCTAGGGAATATAAAATAATAAAACCGGTTATATTATAAAAGTTTTGCTTGTATATACGAATAATCTATGAAAATGCATTACGTGTAAGGAAACACTACAGTTTCTCTGGTAGTTTTTAAGTTTCAGATGACCCTATTTCCTTGCGATTAGGTGAGGTAGTTTATATATGATTATTCTTTGCTTGGTTTTTCTATGCGTAGATAAACAGGATAGGGAATGTTTGTGTCCTAGACACCATAGAGTGACCCTCAGTAGTGCATCAAGAGATCGCTGCTCATTGCAGAGAATCACAAGACCCACACCCACTTACTGGATCTCAGCATAGTGCACTTGGCTACTGTGCAGGCTTAAGAAATAGGCATAAACCTGCTTGTTTTAAATTATGAGATCATCTTATATTTAAGGATTTAGATCAAAGATGATTATTTCACTTATTTGTTAATTGGAATTTAACATCATGTTGGCGTAAAAAGAGGGAAAGACCCTTAACGTGTCTTGTCATAGAAACAAGTCAAAATTTTTGGGGGAAGAGGTCTTGGTAAACTTTTTTTTTTAATATAATCAACTCTATGTGTAGATTTGTCAGACCAAAGTCAAAGCCTGCTCAAAGAGGAGTAAAAGCATGACTAAAGAGGTGGTCGTACACAAATATAGATCAGTGCTATAATATTGAAAAGATAAAGAAAATTTAGTTTAGACGAGAAGAAGTGCAAAAGATATGAGTACAATTATAAAGGAAGACAGTACTTGTTAGAGGAATGCTTGTCACAGATTGGCATGTTCATCAAACAAAAGTCCTTGGTTCAGATATTGCCGCCTCATTCCCTAATAGAATGCTCAGTCTAACAGTTTTGTTCCACTTTTGAATGAGGAATTTCACTCACGAGTTGTTGTTGTTGTTTTTTTTTTTTTATAATTCCATGTTGATGCGCACTGGGTTGGGAGAGAGAGAGAGAGAGAGAGAGAGAGAGAGAGAGAGAGAGAGAATGTGTGTGTGTTCTTATTTGAAGAAAAACTCGTTATACTGAGAGTATCACGAATACGCACTTTACAACCAAATTGAATTATTTAAGCCTTTACCAAAAAAAGAAAATGATTGATTGCGTTATCGTAACCTCTGTTCAGCTTGATTTCCGAGTTTACACGACTTTAGTAAGTGTTGAATAAACAGAAGCAAGTGGTCACACATAATGATCACTTGGTTTTGTCTTGTGTTTGTTTTTTGTTTGTTTGTTTTTTATATAACTCAGATTGAGTGGGGGTTTTTCCAGGACCCACTTAGTGGTGTTTGAGACGCAGAAACATTCCTTAATAGGCTGAAGTTTGTAGCACAAACCTCTTAGGATGAGCATTAGGCGCGCGTCGAGATACTCACATGATGTGGAGTAACGTGATCTAACACACTGGCTGCATGCTCCAACATCAAAATATTGTGAGCACTTGTACTTAATTAGAGCTGACAAAAAAATTAATAGAAAATTTATTTATAGTTTATTGGAATCATTAGAATTACCACCAATCCTTCAAAAACTGCGTCGTTTTTTTTTTGTACGAAGTTTATATTCACCGTAAAAAGGTTAAAAGTTATAGAATTCGGCGTATGTGTTTTTTTTTCAACCTGTCTATTAGTGTATATTTTTACAAAAAACAATCAGCTCATGAAGAGGGAATATTGGCAGGCTGTTAAAAACTTGAACTAAAGTAAGTAACAAGACAAAATTCAATCACATTCAAACTAAAACATGTATGAGGGGTTGTTTGTTTTTTGCCTTCAGATTCAAGATAGTGAAAAGTGACAGCAGCACAGGATACAACACCGCAGGCAATGTTATTGAAAATTTTAAAAAAATAGGAGGGAGGTATTTGTGTTTCCAAGCATATACGCATTAATAACAGGACTAGCTTGTGCGGGTGATAACTTGGTCTGAATTTTACGGCTTTCAGATAAATCACCCGCAGATCCACAGGCAATGGGAAACACAACAACCTTCTTACTGTACAGCGCTCGGCTTGTTCATAACATTTTGAGTCCGCTAGTGTATTATGACCAGGTTTGAAGGAAGTCCTGGTTTCCCCGCTGGATAATTGTGTGACAGCTCGTAAACATTCTAGAAAAATATTATGATTGTCTGGCGTTGGTCTTGGCACACGCCCTTTAATAAGAAATCCCGGCTATTGACAAACAAATCAAACGAACAAACCTGGCAATGTCACGATGAGATGTGCGAACTCTCTCTCTCTCTCTCTCTCTCTCTCTCTCTCTCTCTCTCTCTCTCTCTCCCT
>RQTK01000032.1:481329-579435 GCA_003991915.1 Elysia chlorotica | reverse complement strand
TGTTTTTTTGGGGTGTGTGTTGTTTTGGGGGGGGGGGAGGGGGGAGGGGGGGGTGGGTTCTCCTTTCAAAATTATTGAATTCTTTTTAACATTTTCTTTCTCATATACTCTAATTATCTCTTTACGTGGTTTAATTACGCATTGCAGGTCGAAACGCACTGTTGTCCTAAACTACAACGTTATAATCGACTTTCTATCAGGTTGCTGGATTGATTACCTCAATGCACCAAACTTTGGCGTTCATTTGTTCTGGAAATTATTTCCCCTTATTACTATAGTAATACAAATAGAAACCCCTTTTCAATTAATTTTTAGCCAAACAAAGTACCCAGTTAGACGTTAATAGAATTTTGTTTACTCCGTGATAGAAAATATGGAGGCGTGATTGGATAAAAGGAAATTGAATTATGAAGGGAACCAAAAGCATGAAAACACCTCAAACAGTATGAATTCGAAATGTAGTTTCGTCTTTACATCGATGCAGATTGAATACAAAGCTTTATTATATAGTAAATACTTTGCGGTTGTTGGATTTGTTGTTATTCTTGTTGTTGTTGTTGCGGTTTTTATGCTGTTGTTGTTGCTGTTGTTGTTGTTGTTGTTGTTGTTGTTGTTGTTGTTGTTGTTGTTGTTGTTGTTGTTGTTGTTGTTGTTGTTTTTGTTAATGTCGTTATTGCGGTTTTTATGTCTTGTATTTTTGTGAATGTGCTCTTTACATTGTATTCTTTATCAATTCGTTTTCGTCCCTAGGTTCCTTGTCAAAGGGAATTAACTGAAGCAATTCACAATTTTCAGAACCTTAATGTTAATTTCTATTTCAAGGGCAGTAATTCATTTTAAATGACAGAGAGACAGGGAGGAAAAAAAATAGTGTTAGCTGCGCAATAACACTGACATGGTTCCGATTAAAAAGAAAGACGAAAAAAAAACCACAAAAAAACAACAAAAGTAACAACAGCAAAATGTAAAATGAATTTTAATCATATTTTACATAAATCATTAAAATCACAAGAAACATGAGTTTAAAAAAAAATAACATTGTTGATCAAAACATGCAGGGACGACATTCTTTTGGCTTCATGCCTACGAAATAAAACAGTGCAAATGGACTTAATGTTAATCAAAGAAACATTAGATTGCAGCATTAAGACATCTGAATACCGACATCCCACTCAGAAAAAAAAACTCAACGTGATAAGATTGAAATACAATTATATATTTTATAGTTTGCCTTTGATAGCGAAATTCATAGAACGAATTAAAGATTTAAAGTCCATTTAATATGGCGTAGTTCACAATGCACAGTCTAAATTACCAAATATTTTACTGGAACTGTTTTCAGGTATTTTGTACAAAGTAAAGTTATTTGATATACATTTCTGGGAAAAACTGGCATGATTGAATTGAGGATTTTAAGTTTTTAAAAAAAAAACATTTTTTTTTAAATATGGCAGACTACACAATGCACGGTCTAAATTTCCGGAATTTTTAATTAAACATTTTCATATATTTGTATTTATTAATTTAAAAAAATGTTATCTGACTAAAGTCATAATTGTGTTTTTTTCCAACACAGGATATGAAAGTGCGCCGAAGCACAAACGCAATCTAAAAGTCATTAAAAAATGTACACGTTCAAGCCCAAACAATTGCTCCCTTTCCATGACAACAAGCTTAGAACACATTCACGATTGATATTTTCCCCAATCCATACAATGCGCATGAGAAAATCACCTACCCTGTTCCTGTTCCATCAAATTACAATAATGACGTTTCCAGAAACTCGCCGCCATATTGCACAGCTTGAGCACCTTTTTTCGGAATGCAAATGGATGCTTTTTGTACACGGCCCAAGGGCTAAAATGTGTTTCTGCGAAACTCCATATCCTGTGGCATTCAATCTCAGGAACTTGTCCTTCCGTTGTTAAAATAACAATAATTAACTTCTTAAGTTGATTATAATGTCGGCCTTCTGAGATTATGATAATTGTGTATAATTTTAGTTCAAACCTAAATATAACCCTATACTAAGGACTTACCCAAATAAATTTGTTTATGGTTTACGTCCATTTCTTTTCCTCTCTTATTTCATAAGGTATAATCACCCCACACAAAAGTCTTCCGGGAGGCGTGGGGAAACGAACCTCGAACCTTCTTTTCTTTATTTAAGAGCACTGTAGGCGCCATCTGACCCTTTTTGTAAACTCAATCCATCCGGATCAAATATTTCAATATCTTGAGCTCAAGAAGAAGGTTGGCTGCCAAATCGTTGCACTAATGAGGTACGTTGATATCAAGATCGTTATTGGCAATGGAGTCCAGTGGTTCCAGTGGTATTTCCGGGTCATCAGGCTCACCAAGGTCACTTCCAGTGTTTATCGAAGCCGGGGAGGGGCACGACCGCTGGATCGGACCTGCTATAAGGCGCTTGATGTCTGGGTGGAAAAAGAAGTGCTGGTTGTCAAAAAGTTTTTAACGAATGTGTTAGGACGCACAAAACATAATGTGCACGTGTACGATCAACTATTAGACGAAAAAAAGGAAACTTATGTTAAAAAATAGCCTCAATTTTGTACTAGCACATACTCCGAAACGGTTTCTTCAATTGACTTAAAACTGTCTTAGTGCCTCAATTTTTCTATCAATCCGTTACAAAGTAAAAATTCCCACTAAAAGATTCACGCAAATTTGTTTCGCTACATGTAAAAAAAATGCTTTATTTCGTCGTTTAAGGCCTCCATTTTCTGATTTAAAAAAAAAAAAAACAACGAAAGACTTTCTCGATCAATCACCATTTTGTGACTTAATGATATTAAATGAACAAATAAGTATTTGATTTTTCTACAGGGCGCAAATCTTGAATAGGGCAGTACATGGTGAAATCAGGATGCTTTTTTGTAAAATTTTAAAGAAAAGTTAAGGTTACTTAAAAAAATCAAAAGCTGGTAAATAAAAGTAACCCGATATATGGCACTCTTGTTATTCAGGGACCATTAATTTTTTTTTTAATTTTCAAACAAAAGATCACAATTGAGCAAACAAAGCGAGGAAACAAAATAAACCTTTAAAATAAAACAGTGTTTTTGGTGTTGTTGTTTTTTTTTTTACACCCTATGGGTGCTTCTCACATTGATAAAGATTTATTGGATTTTGAGCTACAAAGTTAGCGCCCTTGTGAAAAAATGTTTGGGCCTGTTTGTTTCTTAGGCATTTTGAGTTTTAGAAAACTGTGAAATCATTAGTGATTCCTTTAGGTTTGTCTATCCCACAATGACCGCAAACTTTGTGGCTTTACATCTGGTAGTTATATATAAATAAGCAGTTTGTTATTAAAACGTTCCCACTCAGATATCGTGGGCAACCTATACATTCAATTTTAGCAAAGAACTTTAAATATGATATTAAGTACAGGTAAATATTAAATATTTGAGACCAAACATAAAACACATGAACAGGAGAATCGCATGTGAGAAAATTAATGTGAAACCAAAAGTCATTTTTTCAATAGAAAAGACGTAATCAAATTTTTATAATGTATCTTCAAATATGCCTTTAAAATTATCATAGGGAGATATCCTCTTTGCATGATGTTAAAAGCAAGAACATTTTAATTTCTTTATTGATTTTTCTCTTGCTTCATTCTATGGTGAGCTACTGTCAAGTCCTGCTTGTCTTAACTGATAAATGATGGCTAGAGGAACGTCTTCAATTCTTTGAGAGTTTGTTGAGACATAGGTTTAGGGGAACCCGCTAGTTTAGTCTCACTGAAGTCTAAAGTCACTTTGCGATGGACAAGCTAGGTAAATACATTCACTAACTGGCAGAGATAGACAAAATCAGCTACTCTGGTTGGATGGTTCTCAACACCCACACCTTACCTGTGCCTACATCAGGGTGGACCGCTTGCTGCCAGGTGTAGACATCTGCCCTCTCCATGTGCACCTGACAGTCCTGGCAGAGTTCTGGACCAAACAGCTCACAATGAAGAACTCTTAGGCGTCCCTGTTGGTTGTCCAGTGGCGAGTGTGTCGGAGCTGCACATTTACAACACTGCAAACCACGCATATTGGTTGAGTCGTATATTACTGTATTCTTTTGAGCAGAAGTTTCTAGAGTCCCTTGTTCATGAGAATAGCGTAGGCTGTTAAAGCGATCTGGCCCGCCATTTTGGCGTTGAATAGAAATGTTTGCCTCATAGGACTTTGGCAAAAAATCTGTTTTGGCTGTATTTGTTGTATAAGAGAAACTGTCAGCTCTATCGCATAATGACTCTTCGTTGTTTTCTCTGGGCAAGAAGACACTGAGAGATAAACTTCTCGGAGTTGTAGATGTAAGCTCTGTTTTACCTTCCACACCTTTAGTGCTGGTAGCAGTAACCTCCTCGGGGTCTTTCATTGACGATATTGGTTTCTTTTCAATGATCTCACCATATTTGACGCCTTTCACAAAGCTGGGTTTTTTACCTATAGGTGCTGCCGTCCAACTCCTTATCTTTCGGCCCTCGAATGAACTTTTTGAAAAAGTTTGACTTCCTTGTGTCTCTTCACGTAGGTTGTATGCCTTGCTCTCCCGCCTCGCTCCCTGTTTGTTTTCTTGTGTTGGGATTTTAATACCCATCGCACCACGATTTTCTGTTGAACTTTTTGGTCTCACGCTATGTGTTTCATCTTGCTTAATGTCCTGGGAGATTTTTAGAGAAATCAAATTATTTTTTGTGGATTGGTTTTCCGTCAGGTGATCTCTTGAATGAGTTATTGGGCCAGCAGTGGCAGGCCTACGAGAAAGTGTTGGCATTTTGTCTGGCTGTGTCATTAGAGACGCCATTTTCAGTTTGTATTCGGTGACGATGCCCAAGTCACGATAGACTACTGGCTTAGCTGATTTACACCTCGGGGTTGTACTTTGGGTCGAAGTTTTGGGGGTGGAACGTCTTGCGGCAGAAGGTGACGAAGGTTTTTCAAAGATATTATAATTTTGAACAGGACGCAGCGGTGTTTCTGACATGGGAACCTCGGGCATAGATGTTTGTCCGCCTTTAAAAAACCTGGGATAGTTGTATAACCTCGAGTTATGGCCTTTAACTTGTAGGGTTCCGGGAATAGATCCTAATGGCACCACTATAGATTTCTCTCTCCTCATCTCTCGTCTGAGGAAACTGAAAATAAGCTTTTGTCTCTTAGAAAATTCGTGTGAACTGAAGTTTCTGAGTTCAGGGTTGTTAGAAGATTGCCAATTTAGAGGCGTTGCTGCCTGTTTCATATAGTCTCTGAAATTGAACATGTCTTTATTATACTGTTGGAGTAAGTCGACGTCCTCAAAATACTCAAACGTTCCAGGTGGAACTTGATATTTGGGATATAAAACACGGCGACTTTTCTCAAGTCGTAAACCATTAGTACTTATATTGTGTTTGATTCTATCATGATTTTCTTTCCTAAACTCTGAGGCAGATTCACACAGCCGTTTGCCCTCACTATTTGTACCATTAAGTTCCAATGATACTGAATCGTTTGGGTGGGAGTCCGCCATCTCTTCCCATACTTGTGACAGGCCATTGACAGCCGAGTTGGGCCGGACGAACATGCTTGAGAGGCAGGCCGTGCGCTGTGTGCGAGCTGATTGGGCCTTTTTCAGGGCAAGGTCCAGCTTTCTCTGAGACTCGGCCTTCACAGCGGCCTTGACCGCCGAGTACTCCTGCTCGGCCTTGCGGTGGTTCTCACACACTGGAGACTTGGCCCCCAGCGCACGGAATAACGGCGGGCTGAGAGACCCCCGGCACGGGACTCCGCTCTCAGAACCCCCTTCTGGTCGTGACTTCAGAGAAATCATTTTATATCCCGGCCATTGCTCTGCTCTTGTGTAGTGCATCGCGGAAATTTGATGGTAAAAAGAAACCTACGGTACTTTTTAATTCCCCTATGTTGGTAGTAAAAAGGAAAACATCAGTTCATAGTTGACTTGAGTCCATTAGTACGTTTTTAAGGAGCTACTCAGTGACTAGGGCGCCAGTCAGCTTAGAGCTCTGTACGATCTAGGCACCGCTGTTTTACTCGATGGAGATTATTGTTTACTCGATAGAATTATGTTCACTGGACCAGGTCGATTCACGTCAAGTTACTTGTGTTCACTTCCTTCAAAACATGTCGTCGCGTAAGAAATCTGCATGCTATTAGAGTCGCGTCGTCAAGTCATTCATTTCCGACTTCCCAAAAACGAAATCATCATTGTTCAGTCCCTTCCAGGCTGCTGGAGGTTTATGAAATAATCCAAGAGTCTGAAATAAAGTTACAGAGATAAGGAATTACTTACAATTTTCCAGTAAAAAGTTATATCGCCACAGATTTCATAGCTCACATTTCGTTGTCAGAGCCGCATTACATTGAAGAAAAATGCTAAGTGTTTCTATGATTTTGTGTGCATAGTTCCGCAAAGTGCCCATACCTGGCTTTATTTACTGTTAACATAATTATTAAAAACAGAGATCGTCTTGAGATAGGCGATGTATCCTAGGCGCGCTCGTTCTTGCTACTAAAAAAAGCATGCATGCAATGCTTCTTGAAACAAAAGGCCAAGCAATATTGTTCAGGGTATACATTAAAATGTAAACGACAAGAGAGGTAACCCTAAGTGATCTTTTTTTTATTAAGGTATTAGAATGCCATTAATTCATGAAAAATTGAAGATTATACTCATTTTCTGTTCTTAGTCTACGTGTATACCCAAATCTCTTTCAAACACCATATAAGTAGAAAGAGAATGGCCAATATGTAGCCTCAATTTGGAAAAAGAAAGGTTTTAGTAGACCCCAGTAAATTTTGAAGGCACGTAGAATCGGTTTGTTTACATTGGTTGCTGTCCTCTTTTTACGATAATATTCACAAGAATTATCAATTTAGCTAATAATGATACTGGTCGAATACTGGAACTCTTTAGAGGAGAAAACCACAAGGAAGACGTTTACTATCCTGGAGGCCATTAGAGTAAGATGGCATTATGTTTCAGTTCTTGTCTTCAATATCGACATAAATCTCGCTTCGCTTTCGTCCGTTTTCTCAAAAGCCCACTTGACAACTTTTGAATTATATTTTTTTTTAAACTAATCAATAAATCCACTTGAATTTTGGCACACATCTTCTCAAGATACTGCTGCGTGTCTTAAACCTAAATAGTAAGCACCATCTTTTAACTTGACTAACACGGATCATGCTTGCCTACATAATAATAGTTCAATAAGTTGATGTTTTTCTTCCTGACAGAAAAGACAAATATTTTTTGTTTTGCACAAAATTAATGTCTTTTTTTATATTAATTTAGGACGTGCACTGGGGTAAAGAGAAATATTATGTGAAAATTTCACGAGAATATCCATTAAGTTTTTTAGTTATAATGTTTTAAATAATATCACCATTTTCAGCTATTGGTGGCCATGTTCGAACCTAATTTACAGATTTATTCTTGTTCCCATCGCGCATAATTTGGCTTATTATTATAGTATGTAAGTTAATGCTCACATAGAGACATCTTCCAACTGTCGCAAAATCAAAGTGACTGGAATTTTGTTGGTGAAAAGGAAAAAATCTATCACTTCATAGGTGTCTTGAGTTGGTTGGTCTGTCTGGGAAAATGAATTGATATTCAATGTTAACTATTAGCTACAACACACTTCCTTCCCTTATGTTGCTATAGAACTAAAGTATTACTCAGTAGACCGCACTGTGAAGAGCACAAAGGTTTAGATCAACTTTGGAATATTATTAATAATAGCTTTTACAGTTTTCTTTTCAATGTTTTATTATACAAAAAAATATGTACCACGAGATTAAGAGTTCAATAATTTATTAATTTTACATGAACTTGCACTCACTTTGGCGCTGAAACATACTGTCTTTTGATTAGCAATATAAAAAATTCTTTCGGAAGAGCTGCGCTCCAACGAACTATGTCGGAAGCCAAACTTCTGCTCAATATTATTTTCAATATTATTATGTCTCAAGCTGCTTCCTGTGGCCCTCCCAAATTCAAAGTGATTGGAACATTGATCGCGAAAGTATAAAAAAAGCACTATTATAATACTTGACTTCAGTGGAGCGATTTTTTCAAATCGCATTTTTATTGAATAATGCAAACTATAGGTTGTAAAACACTTGCTTTGTATTACTGTAGGTATAAACCCGTCGATCCAGCAATTAAAAAAATGTATGTCAATAGCTGAAATATCTAGATATTCTTTTGAAATAATGTGATTAAAAGTAGATTTTAAAGATCTTTTCGGTGCTTTAAAAAATTATGTTTCCTCCGATTATAGGAAAAAGTGAGGGCGATAAAATGTGGTTACGTTAATAAAATAATTTTAGAAGAAACCATTCTTTGTCTGGTTTCATGGCAATGTGTAGGAAGCGGTCTGTTTAACATAGTGTGAGAAAGTCCGAGGTAAGAGCACAGACACCCCTCTCATTGCCAGCACCTATAAAAATGCAAATTTGGACAAGGCCGCCTTACAACGAGGTGTAAAGAAACCACCTGGTTTATTGTACAGACCGTCTATTGACCATACTAGGTACGCAGTATGATAATCACCAACTCGTTTGTGAAGAGAACGTCAAGTACAGAGCATGCCCTCACAATTTTAAAGACTTCTAAGATTACTGATATGAATAGCGAAATTTATCAGCATTTCCAATAAAAGGCCTAATTTAGCGTAACTTTTCGTGGCCTTCGCTCGTGTCATTGGTGGTGCTATCAACTAACTACCATGTAAACTTTCCGTGTCTGGCCTCAATTAAATTGACTGGTGTCCAGAATTTGACGTGTCGGCTTAGCTTGTACCGCCATATCATTGACACCAGCATGACAGCATTACGTCGTTGTGTCGGACCTCTAACTCGCCATTGAATTGGGCTGGCAGGCAAGGACTGCGAGAGACCCCCACGATTTAACCTAATCAGTGGCGGCGCGTACTTGGAAAATCCTTACATTACTAGAGTTTTGTTATTATGTTAATGGATATTGGTGCCGATAAAGTTAAGTACTAGAGTTCGAATACGCAAATCTGACTTTGTAAAGTTGTAGAGAATGATTTTTTTAATTGCAACCTGTCTCGCCCCCTACCCCCTCCTTTTTGTGTGCGTATTCTACTGTCTGAAAAAAGGCCTCATGCAAAGACCTAATTTAAATATATCGTGGGAACCCTTTCGAGATTCGTACTTTTTATCGAATAACAAGGCCTGGTTTTCTCAAAAAAATTTTAAAATATTACAATAGATGTTATTTATGAAGTTTTCGAAACACAGTCATTCTTTCTTCAACTTGTGGAAAGACTGTATTCTCAATTTTTAATATTTTGTGACGTTTACGTTTACGCAGTAGTTCTGGGGTAGAACATAGGCTTCCGACACAGAAGGTCCGTGGTTCTAGCCCCCTACTGGTTAAGTCAGTGTCAGTTTATTGTGACCAGCTGAGACAGAAGTCATAGTATTACACCCTGTCTAGTGTGTGGCAGCACATAAATTTGTCAGACATAAGTCTTTGGGCCCATCTACAATATAGCATATAAAGTGTTGTCGTCCCACGTTAAACCAACTCAACCTCACCTTCACGTTCGCTAGGTTTACCAGAGATGAGAATCGAACCTGAACACTGCCATCTTAACTTTCTGGGGGAACCTTGTATTTATTATTTTCTTTTGTCAACGTCAGCTAAGCTCACAGAATAATTATGGAGTTATTCGCAGAAGCACAAACAGCCCTTCGGAAGTGTACAAAAAGCATCCATTTGAATTCCGAAAATAGGGTGCTCAAGCTGTGCGATATGGCGGCAAGTTTCCGGAAACTTAAGTATTGTAATTAAATTTTGATAAAACAGAATTCGGGCAAGTAATTTTCTCATGCGCATCGAACTTTTTAGTGTGGTTTGGGGAAAATATCAATTGTGGAGGCGTTTAATAAGTATTATATCGTGGGGGTTTCATCTGCTCCTTAATTTTATACTCTGTGGCTAAGAACTCACGTAGTTAAACGTCTCTCAAGTCTCAATAAAGTCCCATATTGCGACGGAACCTAGATACCCGTTACTTTTTCGCTCAAATTATACTGACACTGTCCACGGGGAGGGATCGAAACACAACTTTCCGCGTTGACGACGCAGTCCCTACCCTTGGACCACTGCGTCCCCTAAGCCTTCTTTCTTCATTGTGGTTTAATTTTTATCATTTCTGACGATGCTCTACTACAAGGCTTTTACATTGTAGGTGACTGGGTTGCTTGTGTTGCTTTCAGTTATAATTTGGAATAAACTTCTCACCTTCTTAAAAACGCTCTTTTAAATTTGCTGTTGTTTGTGTATGTCTTGTGTGATTTTCACATGGGCTACCACATGTATTCTGTCCGTATATTAAGCGGGGCATGGTTCTGATGATGTTAAATTTGACGACACATATTCAAGAATTTTTAACTCGTAGACCCGCAAATCAACGCTTTGGTGTCGGTCTAATTACCAAAATGGTCTACTCGTAGTTTTAATTTTGTGCTTCTAGCCACAGTCCTTGAAATTTACCAGAGAGAAAATGAATGTCAACCTTTTTTTTTTCAAAAGAGCATTACTAGACAAAGAAATCAAATTGTATCGAACAAAATGCGACACTCGGATTGCAAACAAGCGTTCTAGCAATTTTGTATCATCAAATTTAAAGAAGAAAAAAAAGTTTGAACAATACAATTATATGACGGACAGTTTTTTAACCTTTCTATCAGGACTGTAAGCATGGGTTTGAATAATTACAGAAAACATAAATTATTTGCTTTCTCTCTCTCTCTCTCTCTCTCTCTCTCTCTCTCTCTCTCTCTCTCTCTCTCTCTCTCTCTCTCTCTCTCTCTCTCTCTCTCTCTCTCGTATGTTACAGATGTATTGATGTATGCTTTCTAGATGAAAGCGGCCACGAAGTTACTACATTAATAATTCATGCCGTATGCTGAAGCACGATTAGTTGTTGTTGCTATTTTTTTACCGTTGGCATGTTTCATTTTAATAACATTGTATCGATTTCACATTAATCTTTTTTCAAACAGTACCCAACTTTAACATTATCGTAAAAAAATGTTTTATTAGATACGAAAATTTTTTAAAGAGATTTGTTTGTCTAGTAGAACGAAAGATAAAATTAAATTCCTTTATTTAAAAAAATAAAGAAACTTTCGTAAACCCTGTTAGTCCTAAACTATTATTTTCAGTGTCATAATATTTTTAAAAATACCTGCTGTCACTATGAAGAATATTTCACCTATAATAATAAAATAAACCTTCTTTAGTTGACTTGGGATTATGCATATCAAAACTTCTTATGTTTGTCATCTATCAACACATTGACTGGGTCTCTAGCAAACCACAGGCAAACATTGATTCAGGGCCCGTGAATTGCCCTCGGCTCAAAGCCAGAAGCCATAGGCCTACATGTAAATATCCCCAGCCCAGCGGAACGGGCTTTCGATTCAATCATGCTGAGCGGATGACTGGTTTAGACTTCCGTTCAGAGCGATTTTTTTTATCGATGGCACTTACCTTCGCATACAGTGAAGAAACTGACCCCTATACACACTAGCTTGCGCATTATGGGTAAAAGTGCCTTACTGTTGTAATCAAAATTGTTTTAGAAATATTGGGGTGTTAGGAACCGTATATAGGTCACAACGAAAATAGGTCACAACGAACGACGACGAATGATGAACGCATGACTACTTTCGATTTTACCTTGAAGTTTAATTGCATTAGTATTCCCTCCATTTACGTAACATCAATGTCCGTTTTATTACATTTTCATGGGACGAAGTAAAGTTAAAATCACGGCAATGCAATGTATCATTTGGTAAAGTATCAAAAGAGAGGGCTTTGTATCGTGTCTGATAGCCCCAGAAAGTAATAGTTGGCCTATTCGAATCACTGATTTGTGTCTGCGCAGGGATTTATAGACGTGATGAATCAACTCTCAACCTCTGGTGTAAGAGAGAAAACTGGAAACCAAAGCGCATTGTGTCGATTTGCGAGGTTACCATCGCCTTTAGAGAATAAGCAGGTAAACCACTTGCAATATACTACAAATGTCATTGTAGATGGTAATCAAAGATCATTATAGTACCATCCTATATTTGCCTGTTTGCGTCATTAAAATATAAAATATGAAATCTGACAAAATTTCGCTTCTTTTTTTTCCTTTTTTTTATTGAAACATTTAACCTTGATGAGCAACTTTCATCTTTGAAAACCCTATGGTTTTATGGAGATGCCAAAACATCAAACCTGGATCCTCCTACGCGTCGGTTCAGAACACTTACCGACTTAGCTAATTAGAGTCTAAAACGTAGGCCTATATGATTTAAGATTGTTTCAACTTGTGGTGATAGAAATACATGTACATCGCATCTCATGTAGTGATTTTTCTAAAACTGGTGTTAAGAGATAACTGCAACAAGCAAACTTTTAACAAGACCCGCGATATTGTTTATGATGAATATAATTTTATATTTTTTCTCAATGCTGACTTGTATCGTTCAAGGTTTGTTAAGACCGTAAATTCGCACCAATTAGCAGTAACGGGTTCCCAATAGCGTATCACCGTACGGTGCTGTTTGACGTTGTAATTATTGCCCATTAGGAATGAAGATGGCGCAAAAAGTTATTCAACTTTGTTAGAAAACATGAAAAATGTTCAATAAACAAAAACGTCATAGTGTCATGGTAGCATGTTTAAGTATTTCTTTTCCGTCTGCGGACTTTATGTTCCCTTTTAAAGACTAGAATAAGCCGCACATTTTAGCACTAATCAATCCTCTGGTTTTACGTGCTAACTTGAACCATAATGCACTCCAGTATTTTGGCTTAAACCTAAATCACGTTTCTTAACAACGTTCCATAACTGTCGGTGAACACACAATCCTAATTCATGCCTTCAAAAAGGAAAAGATATACAATGTATAAAAACGTTACTCTTCAAAATGTTATCATTCAAAAGTTAGTTTTTATTTTTAAAATATTTGAAATAAATACTTAGTGTCTATTGATCCAAATATGGATCCTTTTATGTAGATAATAATAATCCTCTGCACCTTAAAAAATAATGTATGGAACGTACCTCATAAAACGTATCAAATCAGCAGATACAGCAGTGGCGTGCAGCTTAAAATGTGATAAGTGAACTTTTTGTAGAAATTGGGAACATCATTTTTTGTGAAGATTGAATTTACGATATCGAACAGTAATGTACACTTATCCGTGTATGCATTATAGTGTGAGGCTATATGGGTATTTCTTTGTTCAAAAATATTACAGCAAAGATTTGTATTCTAATCATGGTATCGATTATAACTACTTACTGTCAATAGTCCTTGTCTTGAGTGCGGAAATAAAGTTTAAATACACATGCAGCTTTTGAAAGCTGCTAAAAGTGCTTAAAGTTTAAATCAACTGTTCAACGACACAGAGGTACAGCCTACACCAATTTTAGCCACATGTAATTAACACAGCGAATGTTCTGAAGAGGGCAGTATAATTGAATACAAACTTTCGAAAGACGCTATTAGTTTAAGTTTGAAGTTTCTAGGACTTTTTGTGACTGACGCGGCAAAAATGAATGGGCAATGAAAATATCGTGTTCCCACAGACAGTTTATTTATGAGTTTGGAGAGCGCGGGCTGAATGCGAGGGGCTGGTCCAACAGCAGTGAAAGCCACCCAACAGCCAAACACTGAATGGATCGCTAGACCCAAGGAACCGCTGGAGGGGACAAAAAGATCCGACAGATACAATAAAACCTTCAGGGGGTAAGTGATATCGATCTCTTAGCTCTTAATAGGTTCCCAAAAAGGTTTATGTTGGAATTGACGATTCGATCTGAGGTAGATACTAGAACTTCTATGTTTCTGGGTTGTTTTATTTTTTTTTATTGTCGGTGGCTTGTTCAAAGCAGATCGCTTTAAGAAGAGAAAATTTCGTTTACGAAGCTCTCACTTAATTGACTATTTTTAAAGTGTTCGTTAACTTCGTTTACTTCGTTTATGCTATGTATGACCTTTTTGAACTTGTGTTTTCAGTTCCTCTTCAAAAAATGATCTGATACTGAAGACGTTTTTCTTTCTTTGATGAAATGGTTTGATGAATATTTTTTTAAATGGTATATTAGTGGTGGCAACGTATGAACAGTTTAAATTTGTTTAAAGGTCAGTCTATTGCCTAGAGCAAAACTGCTTTTAAAGTTAATCACATCTACCTATCTATCTATCTATCTATCTATCTATCTATCTATCTATCTATCTATCTATCTATCTATCTATCTATCTATCTATCTATCTATCTATCTATCTATCTATCTATCTTGCGACAACAGTCGAAATTTTGCTATGGCTATCTTCTTCCATTTTTGTCTTCCATTTCACCAGCACGATTTTGCAGCAGTATTCCTGTGTCTTGTTTAAGTTGATCAATTACTGTAGGCCTATGTTGCTGTACACCCACACTTCTTTTTCCATCTTTTGGTTCTCATAGGATCAGTTCATGTACGGTTTTTTCTCGTTTTTAAGGCAGTGCCCGCTGAATCTAAAACGCCTTTAGTTACAGAATTGGCGAGAGTGTGAACATTTGTTTTTGGAACTTTTTTTTCGCCTGGTTAATTTTGAATAACCTTTAATCAATTGATTAAATACATCCATTGAATCATACTACCTTAAACGCCCTTTAAAAAACTTCGATATAGAGGCACTATGATTTGACCACGCTTCATCCCTTTCAGAGATCACCATGTGCCCAAACAAGATTCTTATCCGGCTGCGTTTTGACCCTTCATATCCTGTTGGGTCGACAAGGTGGCAAGTCCATAGAGCGAAGCGACTTCTTTCCAGTGTTCTCTGGTTCGATTTCCCAACATGGCCGCACGTTGGATAAGTGTCCGAGCATTATGTGAGGGGGTGAGTCCTGGTTGTTGCGCTCTGTGGTCAGTGAGAACCTACGAGACATTGAGCCAGGCATTATTATAATAATCTAGAAACTTTTGCAAGCGATAAAACAAACTACTTTTTAAACATGTTCATGGGGTATTGTTTTGTTGTTGTTTTTAATCCTAAAAATATATACCCCCCCCCCCCCCCAATCTTCTCACTAAAATGTAATTTTCTTTACTGGGCCTATATATTATCTTGTTTATGAAAGTATTATTTTGAGTCTAACAATTTGCATTTATCTTTATTTTCAGACTAATTGGCTTCATTTGGATAAACCTAATAAATCTAAATAAAGGTCGTGTCCGCTTGTAGCCTTATTGAACTTATCCCAATAACTTTATCTCATCCGCGGCAGATCTCTGTGCCTTCACTTTTCTTTCTTCTTTGCCATCATGAACATAGGAAAAGACAACAAAGTATCATTAAGTATTTTATATCATAAACAGAGGAACAAACATGCACCTTTGTTCATAAGGCAACAAATTTAACATTACTTATTAACACAGACTTATGGTTTTTCATCTTCTTTGAAACAAGAGACCTAAAGTCTAGATCTAGATTTATACATAGAAAGGACAGACCCTCAGACAACAATGGTAATGAAAATTTTACATTTTCCGTTCCAATCTACAATGTTGCTGCATCTGCGCAAAGTTACGTCTTTTGTTTTGTTCTATGAAATAAATGAGTATCATCCTATGTTGCAATGCTGTTTGTTTTTTAATCTATTTGCCTGTTTTAAACGTTAGTCGATATTATGTAGTTCCCTTCGAATTATTTTTTTTTCAAACTATCATTATAACCTTATATTTTATAGAATGCCTCATTGTTTATATTGAATTTGACCTGTGGAAAGGGGGGGGGGGGGGGGGGGGTTCTTGACAGGAAAATGTTGTTTCATGTTTTCTCATGCAATATCAAAATGTGGGAAATCTTAATCCTTAACCAGATTTTGCTGCCATTTACATCAAAGATTACTGTCATGTTCAATTGCCGACGCGACCATAAACACAAATAAGATTTCACAAGAAATGCGTTACAAAAACACCAATTGCCTGAAAGAAATATCATTTTGCCTGTTAAAAGTAACAAGATTATTGCGAAAAAAAGTTAGACGCATTGTAATATAAACTGGAATCTTGGTGCAATGGCAACATCACTCACCAGCCAAAACTTGTGGTTAACCCTAAATTGACCAAACTCAGCTAAAAATGTAATTATGGTCAACTTCACCATATGGTTGGGAAACATGGACTACAAAGCAGAACATTGGGAGGGGAGGGGTGTAAGAGAGATTTAAAAAAAAAGGGGGGGGGGATATCTAGAACCCATTTTGAAGAATGCCCTTCGTTCATAGACATAATACTGTATATAAAACGGCAGAATTTCTAAGAAAGATAAACTTAAATTTAACACAAGCATATGAACATCATTATAAGAAAATGCAAAGGCACACTATCTTGGTCACAACAACAACAACAACAACAACAACAACAACAACAACAACAACAACAACAACAACAACAACAACAACAACAACAACAAAGCGTGACTGCTTAAAAAAGAAACTTATGAAAGGAAAATAGATGGTAAACGCACCCATGGTGAAAGGAAGGATAGCAAACTGGTTGCCACATCGCAGGTTGTGATTGGGTTGGTTGGGGTTGGGGTTGGTTTTAACGTCCAACAGCAGCACTACATAGGCTATATTGTGGACGGCCCCAAGACGGACGTCTGACAATTTTATGTGCTGCCACACACGAGACAGGGCGGGGATACCTGTCTCAGCTGGTCACATTATACTGACACCGACCCAACCAGTAGGGAACGAACAGCCAGGATTCGAACTCGGGACCTTTTGCGTCGGAAGCCGATGTTCTGCCCCTGGACCACCGCGCCCCCCTTGTGGTTGGGTAAGGTGCTCTTATCCACAAGTTGGTACAAGAAAGCCTTTGGGTAGAAACGGCTACCGAGAAAATATGATCGCCTACGTTAATTATGAAATTGAGCATTGAAAAGAACATACATGTAGATCTAGTTGGTTTCCATTTCAATCGCATCAAAATTTGTCGTTTCCTAGTTGGTTGCTAACGAAGTTCACGTGACTTTTTATTTACGTAGAGCTTAAATTCTGCACATTGCTATCATATCAATGTTCTTTTTAGGAAGATGTTTCAAATTAGTAGAAACTACTGGGGGAGGGGAGTTGAAGCTCTATTTTCGGTAACTTTTTCAATGACGACGAACCTGTTAGCTATAATGTCCCCTCTATAAGTCTAAAAGCATATGCACCAAGACAATAAAGTTGAAGGTTTTTAGTTTTTACCTAAAGATGTGGTTCCGTCCAAATATGTGGAAACTCTGAACGTCTTGACTGTAACAACAGGTCCCAATTAGCGTCATAAACGTACGGTATTAATAATACATTCAATGTACGACACATTAATTTAAGATATTTGTCCCTCTTGTGGTTTGAGAGATGGCATAATGATTATGTTTTTATCGTTACAAAGTCTTTGGCCCAATTTAAATTGAACATTACATAGACCATTATAAAAATGAAAAGAAATAAGAGTTATTGTGAAGAAAAATGTATTTTTTTTAAACATGTGATGTCCCAAAAATATTTTTTCTCTGACAATTTTTTTTTAAAGTTTTTTTTGTTGAAAAATGAAAGCTTCGTATCTGATTATATCGTAAGGATGGGAGAGGAAAATCCCGGAACAAGGTAACGAAACGTCCATCCGGATTCTTCAAGGCCATCCACCGTTTGCCCTCCAAGTTCATCAGGGACTGTGGCTTCATCCCCATGTAAGTACATGTAGCTATTAGATCGAACCTTCTAATAGAACTCTTTAGGAAACTAGGGAGCGTAAAACTAATTCAAACAATCAATCATTAAAAGAGGTTCCTGTAAGAGTTGCTTTGGGGCACCTATTGTTGGTATCACGAACCTACCTGGAACAAGAACGTTTGTCCGGCACCACGGGAATTACGATAACAATAGGTTTATGGTGTGGACCTTCATCTAACAGTATAATGTGACCGGCTGAGGCAGGAGTCATGGTATCCCCGTCCTTTCTCGTGTGTGGCAGCGCATAAAATTGTCAGACGTCAGTCTTGGGGCCCGTCCACAATGTAGCCTATATAGTGCTGATGTTGGACGTTAAATCAACTCAAACAAACATCATCTAACAGTATACCTACATAATAAGAATGAAAGTAGAACAAATAACAATGGTAAGAGATACCTCCATGGAAATAATTATGCAAAAATTAAACCTTAATATGTACTAAAATTTAATGCCAAACTTTAAGGAAACTGATGTACTACGACTAATAATTCCGTTCATTGCTATGTTATTGATACTCGATACATAGTATATTCTAACCTTCCATTTTTTTTAAATAAATTACATTTTTAGAAACGCACCTAACGGGTTAGGATACAGTGTGCAATTGCTTGTATCAGATTCATTAGAAACATTCCAAGGACAATATTTTTTTTCTAAATGTCTGCGTAAAACTCTTTTTTTCCTTTTACTTGTGGCCAGTTAGCTTCTATCTGAATGTATTTTGGGTATCATTCATTATTAAATGTTAACGGTCTTTGACAGTACTATTTCGTGATGGTTTGTTGAGGTTCTTCCTCTAAAAAGATATGGTCAATAGATGGCTCTAAACTCAAATTGTATTGTCAACAACTTGGCTACAATAAGGTAAAGATATTATATTCAACAAATATATATTATAAATTGTATATATATATATTTTTTTTTTTTTGCCTTCGTTCTTTGATGTTTTTGTTTTCCAGAGTCCTCATTAATACAGCTAAATTGGTAGAAAAATACATCAAGACTAAAGAAATCTTTCAGACCCAAGGAACACGCAGTAAAGCCTACTCTACCTTGGTGAGTTTGAAAAGAGCAATTTTAGGTTTTCTAAAAAATCCCATGCGTAAGTGACATCTCAGATTGAAACCTTAAATCGTCTGAGGAAAAAAGATCGGAAAAAGTTAATATTCAAATATTTGGCGGTCTATACATTTCAGTCCAAGAACGATTTAATTCGTTCAAGACGTCGATGTAAAATCTGTATAGTGTTAGATCATTGGAACAAATGTCTTCTCTATAACTATATTCTTGGGTTCGTTTAATTTGTCCTCAGACACATTTGAGTAGCGGGAAGCGTGTTCAGATAAACAAAAGCCTCACGGTGCATGATGCGGTGGAGGCCATGAAGTTGGTGCTCATCAACTTACCCGAACCACTGGTACCTGAGGATGTGTGCGACTCCCTCATAACGGCATCGCGGGAAAACTCTGCAGACCAGTACGGAAGCATCCTACGAAAGTTTCGAATGAAGTCACCCCTGAATTTTGGAATTTTGCATTTCATGATGATCCTCTTGAAAAAAGTAAATTGCGTTGAATATTTTGGACAGTGGTGGGGTGGTGGTGGTGGTGGTGATGATTGTGGTAGTGGTGGTGGTAGTTGTGGTTGTAGTAGTAGTAGTAGTAGTAGTAGTAGTAGTAGTAGTAGTAGTAGTAGTAGTAGTAGTAGTAGTAGTAGTAGTAGTAGTAGTAGTAGTAGTAGTAGTAGTAGTAGTAGTAGTAGTAGTAGTAGTAGTAGTAGTAGTAGTTGTTGTTGTTGTTGTTGTTGTTCTTGTTCTTGTTGCTGTAGAAGTAGTAATAGCAGCAGCAGCTGCAGTACTGGAACTAGTATATATTGAACACTATTTAAAATAGCACTAGGGTTACCAAAAAAAAAATTCAAGTTTTAAACAAAATAATGTTGATCAACTTTGATATTAATTTTACGGTGTTTATCTTTTAAACCCTTGTGTGTTCATTTTTAATTGCTTCATCTTAATGGATATTATATATATGAACATCAAATAATAGTGTTAGATTGGTTTGAAATTTAAATGATCATTGTAGAACTACTTTTAGTTTTTACTAATGATTTGCATTTGTGCCTTCCAGGTTTCTTTGCACGCGGAGCACAACCTTATGGATGTCCGAAAGTTAGCGACGATCTTTGTGCTGGACGTTATCAAACCGCTAAAGCTGGATGATCCAAACGATGTAACGTGACAAGTTGGAATATTATCTCGGTTGTTGTTTTTTCATGCAGTTTATTATTTAGTTCGTTTTGTAGATCGGTTTCTTCTTTTGTTTATCACTGCACTGTGGTGTGTAAGATACTGCATGCGATTAAGAAGAAAATACGAAATTTGTTATGAACTTCAATTCAATTCACAGGCTACATGAGTGCCGTGCGCTCAGTCGTATAGTGCTCTGAATTGGTCAGCTGGATGTCCGCAGTTCGAATCTCAGGTGTTGCTCCAATTATCGTTCAGAATTCTCCGCAAACCTAGGAAACATCAAACTACTTAAATACCACTTTTTACACCATAGGCAGTCTAATGTTCTTCCGTATTCTGCTTCCACCAGGGTAATTTCTTGTCGGAGAGGATGCAGCGCCTGCCTTACCTCATTATGGTGATAGAGAAGCTCATACTCAACGTGGACATTTTCAAGAACGCTCGAGTCACAAAAACGGGCACCTCGCAATGTACGCACTTTTTTTTAACTATTAGGAAAGCGAAAAATTGGGAAAGGGTTGCTTTTATTTTTCTTTTATTTAGTTTTTGTAGTTGTTTGGCGGCTTTTTTTTGTGTGTTTGTTTTTTAAGTTACTTTCTTGCGAGACACGTGTTCGAGCAACATATCTATTTCCTTTTCATCATTATTTTTCGTTGCTTATGCGTGTATCTTTATATTGATAGCAATGATATCTTTGATGCAAATAACACAACCTTTGGCAATTTCTTTTTTGGACCAGGCAGTGCCGAATCAGTTGAGCATTATTTTATTTCCTTTTCGCAGATGAGAAACAATTTTTTTTTCATTTGAATCGTAGCAAAGGTTTTTTTTAAGAAAATATTTTATTCCATTTTGCCTTTTAGACATTTATTAGTGTACCAATACAGTCACATAATATCGAATGTATAAGTGTAGCCTACTCTAGCATTATCGGAATGCTGCAATGCTCCAAGTTGCTATTTGATGAAAATTAGTGATGTTAGCAGCTGTGGTTTGCACAAAAGTAATATGCTTTGTCTAACTTTGTCACTGTTGGTTCCAGCTTATTCAAGCAACGGTTTGACTCTGAGCGACATCATGTTGACCAGTGGTGCAGGATCGGGAGACTCCAAACCCCCCGTCGCGGAAGGGGTGGGTTTGAACCTGGATATATACGACCATTGCGTCCAAATGGATGTTTCTCCTGCGTCCAGGAGCAGAGCTGCGCAAAAAAATAAGTCTGCGTCTTCCAGCAGCGTCAACAAGGCGGAGCAGTCTTCAATCGACACGCTGCAGGAAGCGCTCTCTCCTGTTCAGCAGCAATCAAGCATATCTCAAATCTCGAAATCTGGTGCTCCTTTCGGGAAATGCAGTAGGTATCAAAAGGCTAGAGGTCTCGAGGGCTCTTCATACGGCATGTCTAGCGCCGCTGCCGGCACAACGCGTGCTGATTCTCATACAGCTCTAGGTAGCTCCAGTGTCCGCCCTCCTCCTTTCTGTGGCTTGAGTTCAAAAGTACCTGTCCCAACAAATCTACCACTTCGCCGCCCAAAGTCTCGATCAGCATCTTCAACGACATCAAAATTCACTGGATCAAAACCGTGTATGTCATCTTGCGCCTTAAGAGAGGTCCACTCCAGCCCAAAAGCATCTCCCCCAAATGCTCGGAATTTGCTTTCGTTTCATAAGGTGAAGATTGCTTTCCCTAAAGGGAATGTTAAACTAGATGGAAACTACATATCTGATGGAAAAGAGAAAAGGCAAAATCGTGGAAGAAGCAGCAAAGCCAAAACAGAGAGTTGGAGTTTGCCTCCTTTCAGTCGGTATGGAAGAGCCTCCTCAGGATATGGAGCAAGAAATTACAGCCCAGAACGAAAAGGGTCCTCTCCGAAAAAGAAAGCCATCATGATAAAAGGCAGAGTGGGCAGTTTCAGATATGACAGGTCGGATATGCCCAGGCCAGTGATGAAACGTCGCAGTACCAGCGCTGGGGTTCTAGAGACCAGGACCCAACCAAACCGGTTTGCCTCTCTAGGGAGGCGGAGGCGTAAAGGGAGTGCCAGCAGGAAAAGATCGGCGGAGGTTGACAAAAGGGGTACGATGCAGGACGAGGTTATTTCGCCGTGGAATGACGAGGGGTTGACCAGTGACGATGTGAGCCTGATGGACCGCACGATTCGCAACCCTCGGATTCTACCAGTCCCCGATAGCAGCCCGTCCAGCCCCGAGACGGCGCTCCTCACTCCTCTACCAAGCCGGCGGAGTCGTTCTCGGGAGCGGAGGTCACGGCGCTCATTCTTTAAAAGTGCCCGCGTCTCACCGTACCCTTCACTTCCTTCTCTCCACAGAACAATCTCATCTGAACATGAGGAAGAGCCCCAACTCGAGAAACAAGAACGGACTTCACCTCTTGTTTCAAACGAGAGAGACACCGGTGACATGCCTGGAGTACCAGAGAAACCAGACAGTCCTGAAAGATCGAGCAACATCAAGAGCGCCTCTATTTCTGGCTTGGTTCATCCTCAGCCAATGAAGGACGACTCGGCTTCCCCATCTACTTACAAGGCCGTTGTAATCGCAAACACGCAAAAGGAGAAAGAGGAGAAAGTGGGGAGCTTAGGTCTGAAAAGTTTGGAAAGATTGGATTCATGCGAGCCAAAAGATATTTGTGAAAATACTGCGAAAGACTTTCTTCCGCCTGCTGCTGCTAATGATTTAATTTCTTCCATTTCTTGTCATGAGGAATCCAAGGATGAAAGTGGACATAAAGAAACTTGTCTCGTAGAAGAATGTACACCTTTCAGATCTGTACTGAAACCGATGATAAAACATGCCGTCGAAAACGAACGTCCGGATCAGGATGAGTATTCAAGCCTGGAGTTCGTATCCCCATCATCATCTCATGTCATCTCAGAAGGTTCTTCAAAGGCCAAACCAGCACACCCCAAAGAATCAGTACTGCAGCGGCATAATGAGCCCTTAAAACGGGTCAATATTCACAATTTTCGTCATTTTCGATTGCAAAACGAAACGAAGTGGCAAAAGCCTTCTGTGAAAGGCAAAAGTTCAAGGTGCCGCTCGGTCTTTAAGCTTATGTGCTCTTCGAGTCTCGCTGTGGCTTTTATAGGTCTCTATTTCTACCACTACTTGAAGATGTCTAAAGCGGGGCCCTTCTAGATAAATGCAAGCTCTTTTTCCATCAATGTGTGATAGTAAGAATTCTCGACCTAGTGTAAAAATAGTGGTTGTCAATCACCATTTTGAGGGTTTGTAAACACATATTAAAATAAATATGCCTATTTTTATTTTTGTTTCTGTTGTTTCCCATTCTATTGAAACTTGTTAATTAAACAAATCTTAAAAGAGGTTAAGACTCCTAATGTAAGCTTCAGTAATAGTAACACTAGCAACAGTTTCCCTGCAACTGTTTTGTATGAATCTTGAATACTAGAAGTAAAACTGTGCCCACAAGAGTCGTGGTTCTCTCTACACAACATGACAATTTCCCTCGGGGCCCGACGTCTCAACCTGAGTTTTGTTCTTCCTCATGCAGCTCGGAAGTCAATATGTTGGTGGCTTTTTTTGGGGGGGGGATTATAAATATTTTATAAGCTGGTCCCTGTAAACACTTAAGGCAGATGGGTTAGGAAACAACTTAATCTCCGCATTTTTAGAAGTGTGCTTCAAGAGCACATACACAGTTCCATAGTGCGATTTGGCCAAGTGTTATTGCTACCATATATAATATAAAAAAAAAGAGAATCATAGTCATCCAATTCATATTTTTGATTGACGAATAATATGCATTTGGATTATTCCTCTTCATGGCTGGCAATAAGTAGGCTTTAGGTAATTGATTGTGGCATCAGTACGTATGGGAGTTTAAATTTCTATTATGCAGGCGTCGCGCAGGATAGCTCTTTGCGAAACTCAAGGGAGGGGGTGCAGGTGAGAGGAACATACATTAAGAGAGGAAAAAAAGACATAGACATCGATAGAGAGAGACAGACAGAGAGAAAGAGATGCACCGAGAAAGAGAGAGAGTGACAGAGAGAAAGGGAGAGAGAGAGAGACAGAGAGAGAGAGAGTGGTGGGGCGTTTTTAAGGTTTTTGACGTTTTGACAATGAATGGTATTAAAAAAATATCATTGCTTCTAAGAAGAACTAGGATACATGTTTTTATTGTGTTTGAAAAAGACAAATTACAGCAAAACAAAATTATCAGAAATGTGAATTTCTGCCTGCCATTAGTTATTTTCATCAACTACCTCAAATTTCCACACACACACATTAAAAAAAACAACAACATAACAATGTATAAAAAATGCAAGGCAAAATTATCATCATTCTTAAGCACACTGCATAAACCAACACACAAATTTTCATCACTATCAGACTTAGTGGACATGAAAGTTCAATTATAAATAACAATCCTTCACCATACAAAATACTATTGCTAACTGGGCTAATCTCACCGCTGCAAACTTACGCTGGTATGAACACGGGAGCATCAGTACAAAAATCAGCACAAATTTCAACATTATGTAGGCAAAATATTGGAACTTTGTGAGGAGATGCATGCGCTGGAAATATTTTAAACTTTGAATTCACTAATTCAGAAAAAAGGAGAGGTGCTTTTATTTGCACTAACGCACCAAGAGAAAATACTTTGGATTGCCATCTGAATAACCATCTAAACTATCAAGTTTGATGGTTGGTTGGTAACTTTCTTAGCAAGCAACATCTAGGCTGTCTCTTGGGCGGGTCCAAGAATAATGTTAGACAATTTTACGAACTGCCACACATAGAGGGGGGATACCAGGACTTGTGTCTTAGCCACTCACATTATACTGAAAAAGGTTCAACCAGTAGGGAGAAAGGCAATGTAATTTGGATTTGAATCTAGGACACCCATATTAAAAGCCACCACTTTAGTGACTGAGCAATCTCGCCTACAAAGCTTTCTAGATTTTAGAAGATAGTATTACTACTATGAGGTCTATATCTCGTTTGAGCAAACTAACATTGCTGTGCAACAAAAAATTTCAAAGATGTAGCCCCAATGGTCTGTAATAGTTGAGTTTCTATTAAAACAAATGACATGTTTAACAAAATGCACTTTCAAATAAAATGACTAGAGTATGACAAAAATTAAGTGTAACTTTAAACATGGCATGCAGCTAACTGAGGAGTAAAGCAAAACTGACGTCAGGACAAATCTAGATTGGCAAGTTCAAGGAAGTCAAAGCCTGCATCATATCAATAGTTATTATAGAAGCATCACTATTATAGCATTAAATATTACTTTGCTATTCAACTAAAATAAGCTGAGGTAATCATAGAAACTTCTTTAAGAATAATATCCTCCAAATGAAATATTTTGTCTTCTCTTGCCTCCTGTTCTTCTGGTCATTGAATGAGAAAAAAAATGCTACATATCTGAATACAATTTCTTTGAATTTAGAATTTCTCTCAAGTTGGCGTTAAAGAATTGAGAAGGTGGTAAGAGAGGTTTTTCACTTATTTCTATGCATACAGTGATAACACAAAAGCTAAAGTTTATACAAATTAAGAGTGATTATTCCAAACTATTAATCTAAGCTATTTTAACTGGTTTTAATATGGCAAACCTAGATTGAAATTACCTAGGTATGATGGATAGACAATAAGTTCACTAAAATCTACTATTAAACCCATTAAAACAAAGCATTTAATAGAAAGCATAATGATTCCTGTTACAGCATCAAAGATGACAGAGTCTCCTGAACTTGACTCTCTTATGTTTTATCAGGAAAACTTTTTAAAAAGTTTGATTTACTGATACCCCTAGATCTCAGAGCAATTACGAAATGTATCATCAAAATTTAGATTTGCCCCTTTCACAATTTTTTTTTTTTATTAGACACATACAGACAGACCGTCACAACACAAAGCTTTATAATTTAAAGATGTAGAACTAGCAATGGTTTCTGATTCCACGTTAAGCTCAAAATTATCAGATAACCTTGAAATTGAATAGAAAATACCTCATGAAACTGACATACCATTCTTGTATACATACACACCACTAAGACGTAGTGTTGCACACAGGCACGGGGACATAATGTTTATTAAGTACCCCAAAAAGAAATATCTTCAAAACTGAGCTTAGTCATATATACAAAATTTCGACATACATGCGCTTACAGCAGAGCTTTGAATGTTTGATCTACAAAAGCAAATTACACTTGAAATATAAGGGATTGTGTGCTAGTCATTCTAAAAGTGTGTGCTGAAAAAAAATGCCTACTAACTTGTTTAAATTTGTATCTTGATTTCAAATAATCATGTGCAGTCAGTTAGGTTGCAGTATTCAAGCACATGTACTGCATGTGCACTGAGTATTAATATTGCAAATGATAGTAATTTTACAAATATTCTTTCCAGATGAGGATCGTTAATAAATTATTTGAGATACGTCTAAAAAACTTTTTTCCTATCTGACAACGGAAATAAAAGTGTAAGTATAGAGGCAAATAACTCAAACAATAAAAAAGGGTTTGTAACAAATATTCATAAATAATCAATTAGTCAAAGCAATGGAACTTATTTCTGGCTAGGTAAGCATGTTGCAGACAGACAGTGAAATCAGATTGGTTGTTGAGCTTCTAAATGTTTGGTGTGTTTTTTTCAGTATGTTAGTATTCATCATTTAGCATTGCCTCATATTTCTAACAAATTAATTGAACTAAAAAGATAAAACTGTTTATTTTGTTTTGTTTTTCACACTTTGACATACTGCTAGCCTTTTTTTTTTTTTTAGAAAGCTCACTAAATCTGAACAGACAGATTCATAAACCATCTTTGGTTTGTGGAAAAAAAAATCGAGAGAGATGCACAATAAATGCAAGGTTAATGATACCAAAAAAATAAACACATGTAACACTTGGCAACTCCCCCCCCCCCGACTTTTTTCTTGTCTTTCTTACTTGTACCAAATGTCTTTTGTATTGAGATGCTCTACCATTATTTGGAACCATCGATAATTGATATGTATTATTAAATGTTCAAAATACAGCTTTTTGCACTCAAATTGGTCAGACTGATCATCACACATCAATCGATGTATTAAATACATTGCAGCAACTACACATAGTGGTACACTAAAAAACAAAACACTAGTGCATTAATTCTTTTTTTTAACTAGATTTTTAATCTTGAAGCAGTCAGTAAAGACACATATAATTATTCAAACTCTTGGTACATACAATGATATTTGTGGACTTTTTGACAATGCCATTTTGACTTGGCTATGGCTTAAAGTGGCACTTGAAGGCACAAGAGGTACATACACTTTATGAATTACATAAAAATAGAACGAATACAAATTTTTTTTAAACAAAAGATCCCAAGCGCAAAAAGTATGAGCCATGGTAAAACTAAAATTCAAAACAAATTCATTTGACTAGAAGTAAAGTCCTACTCATACAGTTATTCTCTTTTTCTATTTTTGTGCATTGCAGATTTTCTTGAGAACAAAATACAGAAGATGTTTGTAGTTATCAAAGAAATAAACAAAAATATGGAGACTCATTGAGACCTTTCAAAAACATTACATGTAGAGAATTTGCAATGTAAACACAAAATGTACAAACATAATTTAGTGATATTACAAAAAATGCAAATTGAAATGACAAAATTAAGCTATGAATAAATTAAGCTTAGTGATATCGCAAAAAAAAAAAAAAAATGTGTAAAATCGGAACAGCCATGAGTGACATAACATCACAAATATAAGGTGATATTTTAAAAGTTTTAAAAAAAGTGTAAAAAATAAATGAACCTTGAAGCTACAGGCAAAAGTATAAAAAATAAATACTGAACTAGTGTATTAAAAAATGACAATCTGTGATCTACACATACATACTACATAATTTGCCACTTAACAAGATGCAAATTGTGAGGAAGAGCTTGAAAAAGAAAAGTATCACTGCTCCATAAAAGTAGTAGATTCAAAAAGGGAATGCAAATGACAAAAGGTAATGATTGCTGTAAGGATATAAAAAGAACAAAACAAAAGCTTTTTCCACAGCTTGACTGAGGAGGTAGAGGGCAGTGAATTGTAAGGGAACTCTTAACATAAGCGGGTCATTAAAAAATACAACAAATTTGTCATAACTGGCTGGAAAAAATGCATTTAGAAATGAACTTTCCACATATCAGACACAGTTTGACTTAATTCTACTATGATTTCCTTCTCTAAAGATTTTTAGGCTGCACAGATTTGTAGATTTGTATTACTTCTGTAAGAGAGAGGTTTGAAGCTGGCTTTTCTTTTCCAATGACTCATAACTGTTAAATAATTAGCTATAAATCTGGTATCATTACTTGATTCCTGGTTCTTATAGACAAAAAAGAATAGGAAAATTATTGAGGTTTGATTTTATCTCATTTTCAGATCTTGTGCGTCTAGTATAAATAAAAAATTTGTTTTCAGTAAGTGTGCAAAATTAAAATGAAACTATGTAAACTTAATCTTGTGCTCATTAATTTAAAAAAAAAACATGCATAGTGACTTCCAGAAGCTACAGTTTCATAGAAATAAGCTTTTTTTTTTTTTTAAATATTCTACTTTAGTGGTCATACCAATGAAGCAAATTGTGCATCTAAGAAATTAATACCCCAAACAAGGCTATGGTATGCTCTTTGAAATTTTGTTCACACAGTTTAATTCATAACAGCCTGTTGAAGTACTTGATAGATAAGGAATCACATCTAAAACTTTTGCCTGATTATTTATTATAAAATCATAAACATAAGGCTTCAATGTGTTTGATTTCTTGCCTATTTCAGCGATAAAAGAAACAAAAATACTGAATACAATCTCTTGACTCTTTCAATTTTTCCCCCCTGAAACCTTACAAACATGACATAAAAAAGCATCTATATGAATAGCTGAATCTTTCTTTATGTCAGAATTATTATAATTTCCTCAAACTCAAGAAAAATCAGAAGCAAATCTTGATTCTCCAATGCACTGTCAAATAGTAGGGGACAAACTGCACTTTTTAAAATTAAATTATGTGGAAATTACATTGAAAATTTGTTTTTTGTTTAAAATATTATTACGTTAATGAATGTAATCAATTATTATAACATGTGACCAGGAGGCACACATAATTGGCCCTCTGAAGAAAAAAAATGTTTACCAAATACTAATTCCAATACTTAGTTTCATTTTGGGACATCATGTAAAAGAAAAGTGGAGCTTCATCATAGTAGATGTAAAGAAATAAATACTTCATTAGAATATCAAACAATGCAAATCAACAGGCAAGTCTCTAAAAGACAGGTCTTGGGTTGGTTCTGAGCATGACACATTAAAAAATAAAATGTGTTAATGTGTGAAATAAAGAAGGAATGCAGACTCTAAAGCAGTCATACTCAACATTCAAATGCAAAAATTACATCCTGCTGGAGAGACATTGAAATATGCAAACCAATAAAGTTGCAGTTTTAATAATAACATCACAGTGAATTTACTGTATATATCAAAGATTGCTTGTGCACATGATGTGTGTATTATTGTACGAAGAAGTCACATGATAACTCTCTCATGATGTCTCTCCAAAAAGTACAAGCTTATGGTGATTTCCCACCTTGCATGCTTAAAGCTCGGATTATGATGAAATAAAGCATAAAGTCTTCGCTGAAGCATTAGAGGGTAGGAAGCTGGGGTGGTATCAATTAGTTTATTTTTTGCTGATATGCTGGTCATGTTTATTATTATGTCTTTGGTTAATCTTTGAGCCACACATGAAGTCCAGAAAAAGGAGCAGAGTCGTGCAGCTATGCATTCAAAACTGTGACCAGTGCAGGAGGCAAAAACTGGATCAAACACAAATATATTTAGATTTCATAATTTTGTGAGTGTAAATCTCTTTGGTGCATCCAGTATCACAGAATAGAGCACCTCCTGCGTTTGTGGTGGTTGGGCTTCGTAAGGGGTCTTTCAAGTTCTTGAAATTTCCTACAGAGAAAAAGAAATAAAAATATAATATACAGTAATAATATAACGTACAGTGATAAGAATGTTTTCAATGTATCCATTCTGTAATTTTCAATGTTTATGTCCAATAGAGTATTTTTAATACTAATGTATCCAACAATAGGGTTGATTGTGGCTTTAGCCATAATGACTTATTCATTGTGAATAGAGATGATGTATTCTCCTCTACTTTAATCCCTTAACTGCAGTGCTAGGTGGCATGCCCAGTATTAAGGATTGAATTGTCATATAAGCTACGCAATTTAAATCAAAATCGAAATGGTCGTCAATATCATTTCTATTGTCATAAAAAAAAAGATCTTCATCACCACTGCTATCATCACGTATCTCTAACAAAGCCTCTGAAGCTCCGGGTGCAGACTTACACTGCAAAGCCATCTTAATATCTCTAACTAAATGCTTTCTTTTTTTTTTTATCACGCAGAGGAAGAAATGCATTTCAGGTGCATTGAAAGTCTTGAGAAAGATAAAACACCCTAGCAATGTTCAAAACCTTTCAGGGTCGAGTATTTTTGCCTTTTCATAATTTTATATGTGAAACGTCAGTACTCCTAAAAACCTGGGTGTAACAATAGTGACAATTTTATTTTTTATGGCTCTTTCCTTTAGGAATGGAATTACACTAACAGATTTCAAAACAAAGTGTTAACATTGAACTTTTTTATAACTGATTAAAGCTGTAGCGTTGTGATTCTAATTTTTTTTAAAGATAGATATTTGAAATAGTACATAAACTAAAAAGACAGTTCATGATTCAAATTTAGAATGATAAAAAAGAAATAAAAAAGAATATCAGTTTATCATTCTCTCTATATTTTACTCACACGCAAATACACAGCTAAATTTATTGCAAAAAAGAAATGTTTTAAAGACATTGGCTAAATTTTTTTACTGCAAGAAATTTTGCGGTAAGGCAGTTAATTTAATGAGTAAACAAAGGAATGAGTGCATGATTCTCCAGTTAGAAAATGCTCATTAGCTTTGGAATTGTGACAGCTGATGATGTTGGTCAACTTTACAGTTGTGATCAGTATATAAAATCTGTAAACATGCAGAGACCCCAGGGTAGAGGCTGAGCTAGATTATATTGTGTGAAACATTATAAAGATATCTATTGCAATATACTGCAATTCAACACCAAATAGAACCTTCAGTATTTGAACAGTAGACAGAGTTGGCACAAAGAGTTCATAAACTGATGAAGTATATTTTTTTTTAAACAAGATTTTCATGATTTTTTAGAATCCTTGAAGCAAAATATTATATTATGAGAGGCTAAGAATTGTGGAAATACTGATAACATGGACTGATTGAAGACAGATACAAATCCTTGAAAATTTTTATAATTGATAAACATGTATGTGAAAAACAATATTTCCCAGAATTTAATCATCTTTTCATCAGTGTCAAAAGATGTGGGGGAAAGTATACTAACCTGACAATTCTGACAAGCTCGTAGAAAGACTGATCAACATTGGATCTATGTTTGGCACTGGCTTCTTTGTACTGAATCTTTAATGTGTTTGCTAGCTCTTGTCCTTCAGTGGATGTCACCTGGTAGGAATAAAAATTCTTTTCTTACTTTAACAGTTGAAATGAGAGCACAAAACTTTATGTAAGTACTAAAAATTCAAAAAAGCATAAGTGCAAAAAGCAGGAATTGTGGATACTGTATGTCTTTTTAAGAAATGAAAAGGCTGATCCGCCAAAAAATATTTATATAACTGCTCTATAAAATTATTTCTACACAAACAAGATTAAAAATGTTTTACGGCCATAACCAAAACCAACAATTGGTGATGCCAAAGACAATGATATTTAAAATGTGGGATTAAATAAGAAGATATGCACAGGTTTTCACTTTTTAAAAGTTTAAAAACGGCATTCTATTTGCAGTTCTGGCTGCCTTCCTATGCCCAGATTTTTCCGTTCCAATTTAAAATCTTAGACTGCGGGAATTCAATAACATTTGGTAAACATATAAAATCTATACAATAGCTAAAATAAATAGCTAGTAATGATTATATATTTTTTTTTTTTTAAGTAAACCTTACCAATCTTTGTGAGTCCAAATCTGACTTGTTGGCAACAAGAAGCATCGGGAATTCATCTCTGTCTTTCACTCTCAGTATTTGCCGGTGGAATTTAAATATTTCCTCAAAACTGAAAATGAATAGAAATCTATAAGCAAAAGAAAAAGAAATTGCAATAGATTTGACATTTTTGTAAGTTCTAAATTATTTTGACCAGAAATTGTAGAACTGCAAAGGATAATACCCTGCTAGGTAACTCATTGGAGAAAAGTAAAACTTATTTTTTCAACAACCTTTTTTTTTTTTATCTCAAAAAACCCCATGAATATTTTTTGGCTGGTGTAGCTAAGTTCATACATAATTGTTTGCTCCTATCAACCATACTCAAGTCAACCCAACTTCTTGAATAGATAAAATTACAATTCTAGATAACTTTATATTTCTCACCTGCTTCTGTCAATCACAGAATAGACAAGTAAAAATCCTTCACCAGATCGCATGTACTGTTCTCTCATAGCACTGAATTCTTCTTGTCCTGCTGTATCTAGAACTGGAAAAAATTTGTTTTAAAAGAATGCAATGATAAGCACAGTAAAAGAATGCAATGAAACATGCTAACAGCAGTTAACACCAAAAGAATAATGACAATACTCCAAGAAATTACTTAGAATTTACACATTTCAATAATGCACTTTCATAATGCTAGTATCAGTTTTTTACGCCAAAAATAGTTTAAAAATTTAGGGCTTAACATTGATTTTCATTTCTTAAGCCATTTATTTCTCAACATTCTAGACATTATCACAGGGTATGAGAAGTTCTTTCTTCTTTTTTATTTAATTAGAAAAATAATTTTTTTTTTATTTTAAGCATAATAAATTTAGTGCTATATATCATAAGTAGCTGTTTCAAGTGTGATGTATTTTAAAAAAAGAATAAAAAAGAACAGAAATTTACTTACTGTCTAATCGAGCCACATCATCATCTATTACACATTGTTTTGTATAGGAGTCTTCAATTGTAGGGTCATAATCTGTCACGAAGTAGGACTGGAATGAAATATGCAACAAAATTACTGTTTGAAAAATATTGATTCCGTTTGCCCACATTAACTTCTACGTGATTGATAAATGAATTTCATTCTTCACTTTTTTTAAATAAAAAAATAAATAAATATATAAATTCACTTGCCTCTAGGATTTAGGACATACAGTCTCTACATAAAAGTATAGCCTACAAGTTTGTTGTCGTTGTTTTTTCCTGTTGTTGTTATCGTTGTTGGTGTCTTTTTTGTTGCTGTCATCACGCATACATTTTTACACACAATACAATATTTTAAAAGCGGTACTTTTTGATAACTAAATATATTTCCAATGCAAGGTTACAGTTAAGTGAAAAAGAAAACCAATGACACCTTGTTTTATTGTCGTTGTTGTTGTTGTTGTGGTTACTGGTGGTGTTGGTGTTGGCGTTGTTGTTCTTTATAATAATTATTGTTTGTGTTCCCTTCAAAAATGTTTATATTTCAAAAACCGTAACGCGGTAAAATAGGAAAGCTCGGGTTGAAGAATTAATGCACCGAACAATAATCGGGAAAATGAGTTAAATTAGTGTTTACGAAAAAAAACACTCTTCTTATAAAAAGGGACTGTGGTATAATAATGTTTTTCATCCAATTTCTTAAAAGCGGCTTAAAGTAACTTTAAGTAAACTGTTAACAATTTGTTTTTGTAGTTTGTTTCTTGAGAAATTCTTGTTCTACAACCACTAATGGCCACAGTTATTAATTTGAGTGTTGAGAAATTGTCTAAAAGCTCCGCTGTGGTTTTTTGTAAAGAAGTATCGGATTGTTCCTTTGTCTACCGTTCTCCTTCTCTTTCCTCGCCCTCTCATGTCATGTTTAACGGTTTTTCTTGTAGACATGCGCATCTTGATTGTTTGTCTGTACAATACCGTAAACACTCTTAAATAATATATATGGCGTGGTTATTTTCTTTGAATCCTTCATCTTTACAAGACTATTGTTAATTTCACAATTAATATGAATATATTGTAACGCATTGTACTATAAGTTGATCTATTCATTTCCTCACCCTTTTTAGGTGCGTAACTTTTGGGTAGCGGATTGACTAGATGTATGTACATTATCTTGTTTGTTTGCATAACGATTGTATTTCAAGCCTAAGAATTTGATTGTGAGTTTTGCTTACTGAACACAGCCCTTCTCGAAACCTCCGGCTAGTTCTAGAATAGTAATCACCTCGTCACCTCTTGTTTACCTTTGTTCTGATTGGTTGTTAATTGCTAAAGAGATGTACCGAGAATATTCTCTTATGATTTACGTAATTCTTGTTCTGGATGATTCGACGAAATTTTGTATAAATAAGAATCTTAATTAGATTTAAGAGAGTCAACATTTAGAGTCAACATTGTTTTCCAGAGTCTAGTAATTGTACTATTGAGCCGTCCTACAAACATTGTAGAGTATAGCCCTTTTGTTGGATTAAACAGTTTGAAATTGTTACTTGCGGACTTCGGATTTATTTTCTACGGACGAGTCGTGTGATTGGCTGTGAATATTTTTAATACCCCTAGACAAACAGAGCCTAACAGATTACCACCATCACCAGCAAATCTGTTACACTGGGGGCTCGTCCGGGATCGAATCTACAAGTTCGGCGCATCGAAGAATAGATCTAGAGATCTAGATTAGTCCAGCGTAGAGCTAGGTCTAGATTACCAACATTCGTCGGCTAATATCTGGTACACGCGTTTTGCTTGCCTAATTTATCAGATCTAAAGTTAGATCTAGAGTCAGTGTGTTCTGCGTAAACTGTGTCGTGTGCTTTTGCGCCAGTATTCGAAGCGTCTCTTTCTTTATATAGCAGTAATAGCACCCTCAGCTGTTAAAGCTCCATAATGTCGTCCATTCAAGAAATCAAAGAGCTTGCTGAGGAACTGCAGTTACGAGGAGATGAAAAGAAAAAATTTATTATTGAGGAAATGGATAAATTGCGCAAACTCCAAGCTGAGAAGGAAAAGGAAGAGCGAGAAGCTAAACTTCAAGCTGAAAAGGAAGAGCGAGAAGCTAAACTTCTAAAGGAAGAGCGAGAAGCTAAACTTCAAGGGAAGAGCGAGAAGCTAAACTTCAAGCTGAAAGGGAAGAGCGAGAAGCTAAACTTCAAGCTGAGAAAGAACTAAAGATGGAGGAAATGAGGACACAGTTAGAGTTGGCAAGGATACAAGCACAGGCAAGTCAGCAAAGTGAACACAACCTTACATCAGGCAGCACAAGATCGGTCCATGAAGGAGAGCATTCTAAATTCAAGATGCCTAAATTACCGGCTTTTGTGGACAGAAAGGATGACCTGGATTCTTGGCTATTCCAAGAAATTACTTAGAATTTACACATTTCAATAATGCACTTTCATAATGCTAGTATCAGTTTTTTACGCCAAAAATAGTTTAAAAATTTAGGGCTTAACATTGATTTTCATTTCTTAAGCCATTTATTTCTCAACATTCTAGACATTATCACAGGGTATGAGAAGTTCTTTCTTCTTTTTTATTAGAAAAATAATTTTTTTTTAAATTTTAATCATAAGTAGCTGTTTCAAGTGTGATGTATTTTTAAAAAAAAAGAATAAAAAGAACAGAAATTTACTTACTGTCTAATCGAGCCACATCATCATCTATTACACATTGTTTTGTATAGGAGTCTTCAATTGTAGGGTCATAATCTGTCACGAAGTAGGACTGGAATGAAATATGCAACAAAATTACTGTTTGAAAAATATTGATTCCGTTTGCCCACATTAACTTCTACGTGATTGATAAATGAATTTCATTCTTCACTTTTTTTAAATAAAAAAATAAATAAATATATAAATTCACTTGCCTCTAGGATTTAGGACATACAGTCTCTACATAAAAGTATAGCCTACAAAAGAAATTTGTTACCTTTCAAGCATGTTACAGAACTTTAAATTTTTTTTTCAAAACTGACAAATTTAAGTTTTTTAAAGTTATTTCAAAACGAAGAGGTGCAGCTCCAAAGAAAGGACTAGTTTTAAAGAGCATTTTGAAGTACATGTGCTTTGACATTAAACTTTAATGGTCAGTTGTTTCACAGCACACTGTTCACTATTTGCAGAACGATAAATATCCTTCCTTTTCAGATTCACTGAATACAACAAGAAGGGCAACTGCAAATAAAATAAATAATTGTTTATCGTGACAATAATGTGAAAAGTACTCATCTTGAGAACCCATCTTCTGTTATTAATATTCAATATTGTATTAAAGATGGGAAAGAATGGATGAATACTATCAAGTTGAAATAAAATGACGAAAATACTGAAATTATTACTTTTGACCAACCTTGGGTACGTTCAAGAACAGATTAACTCAAAATTAAGGTAAGTGAGTGGTCACAAAAACTCCAACAACAGAGAGGCAAAACAAATAAATTGGGATCATGCTGTCCCCAGATAAAACACTTTAAATGAATCCTAAAAAAAACAATCTGTGTATAACAATTTACTTCCAAATTAAAAAGGCGTTACTAAAAAGTTAATGACTTTCCTTGTATTGTCAAGATTAGATTATTGTGACAGTCTGCTGTCAGGACTTCCTAAAAAGACCCTTTATAAACTGAAAATCGCACAGAATAAGGCTGAACAATTAGTGAAGCGTTGTAAAAAAGTATGACCATGTCAGGCTAGATTTACAAAAGTTGCATTGGCTGCCTTTTCAGGAAAGAATAAAATAAAAAATTGCTATCATAAGTTTTAATTACGTTAATGGGCTTCCTTCAAAATATTTAAAAATGTAATCAAATTCTGTTGCCCTGATAGATCTGGCCTTCGTTCATCTTTAAATCAAAATATTTAACTCTCCCCAGGAAACGTTATGAATCCTACGGAGACTGTTCCTTTTCATTCAATGGAATTTTCTACTTTAATCGATCCACCACATTGAAAGTCAGGAAGGTTTTAAGAAAAAACTAAGACATTTGTTTGCAAATGCTGTTTTGATTTGGAGTTACTAATGTATTCTGTTATGTATTTTTAGAATATCCCAAATTAAGATTAATTGTTAACTAAAACAACATTTCTTGATACGTTTATGTACTTCTACTTTTTAATAACAAATCTTTGTAAATTTTACAGTGTCATAATAATGCTTTGCAATGGACTATTTGTGGAATGTAACTTATGATATTATTATGCGTAACATAGATTCATGTTTAACAATGAGCATATATGTTTGTTCATTTGTTTTTAGACCAATAATATTTATGTAAGCTTTAAGTATGTAATAATTTTTTCTCAATGTAAAGCGCATGGCGCACAACCTGACAGTGGTGGTTATGTGCTATATAAAAGTTATACATTATTATTAGTAGTATTATTAAAGAAATCTAAATGAATTTAAATATTGATTTACAATTTACAAAGAGATTTTTATCATACCAACTAAATCAGTGTTCTAAATATCTTCCGTCACACAAACTCCATAGTGAAGGGGAGTATATTGGTCTTTCTCAATTACTCTGATTTAATATAGATCTAGAATTTAAACTTAATAGTAATGGTAAATCAAAGATATGATATTAATTTTTTTTTAAAAAGAGAGTCAAAACAAATTAACAGGCAAGCATTGATAACTTCCCAAAGCAAACATGAATAATCATGATAAAATAGCCAATTTGTGACCCCCCCTCCCCCTCACTTTGTGTCAAGCCGGATTTGCAGTAAAAATTATGCAGTCCAACAACAAGAAGGTATGCAGAAAATGAAATTGTGGAAAAGCTGTAAAAATTGATTTCAACTATCTCATGGTGATACTGTTGCTGGAGCACAAAGAGATTTTGTGTGTCAATGATGAAATGGAGTGGTGAAATATTCCACTTTTGACCAATCACTAGAACGGCCTGTAACTAATGGGAAAAAGAGCTCAAAAATCGTTTCATAATGAACCCAGCCCAGTAGGTGCCAAAACATTTTCTCCAAATTTCTGTTTGCTCACCCAGGCTTTGACGGTTTGCATCAATTTAAAGACTGTTTGGAAGGAGTATTGCATATTATCCTTTTGAGCGGTAAGACAGGTGGGGAGGAGACAGGGGGAAAAGTTGTCAATGGCAGCAGGAAGCACAGGCAATGGGGTTGAACGTGAAAGAAAATGTTTTTCTGCCATCAATTTTAAGTTCCAAGACAAGGCACCTGAAATTTTCCAGAAAGGAAAAGTCAAAGAATTCTTAACTAGAACTTTTATACCTTTATAAATAGTAGACCCATAGTAAAAAGTGTACAGCAATCACCATATTAAATTTCATTTATGGAAGAGAGGGTATGCGATCACTATATGGGAGTTAATCAGACTTAACTGCTATAGATTGAAACCTTCTTTTGTTCACAGAGCCTCCTAAATTCCCCCTCTTGAAATATCTCTAGTGTAAGTTCCTCTCTTAACAAATACTTTGACGACTGATTTAGACATTTCAGTCAGTTTTACTCTCTTAAAAAACAAATCCTTTCACTTTGACGACTGATTTAGACATTTCAGTCAGTTTTAAAGCAGACACCTCTGTATTGGGCTCAGGCAGTATGTATTTTTTCTGAGAGTAAGCTTACAAAACTAAAAAATTTAAGGCAAACTCTGTGACTTTTGCATTAATTTACTTTGGAAAGAACTACCTAGAGATAAATAAGGTTTTTAATAAGGTGGTCAGAGTTCTGGTTTCTGTTTTGTTTGAGACATATGTTGAAAAGTATGTTATAGGTCAGGTACAATGGAATTGCCCTCAGTCTACAGACAGAATTGGCATTAAGATGTAGATTTCAAATCTCTTTCATAGTTTAACACCTCCTAAGTCTCCCAGAGAAAGATATTACAAGATTTGACACCAACTCAATCAGTGAGGAAAAGACATGGCAACCAGAGCGGGGATAAAATTTGATATAGGGAGGCCAAAATAGATCAGATACAAAGTTACAATTTGATAGTTAAATCTTTACAAGACACACAATGATTTTTTTTAACTTTTTTTAGCCATAATAACTTACGTAGTTATAGGCCTCATATATAGTCTTTACTGTGTATGTCACATTTCTGCCCAAATCTTGATAAATAGTCACTATGCACAGTGTTTTTGACAAAATCTTGCTATATTTTTGTGAGCCTGTTTTTATTCAAATCAAATTCTTCAGTCGCACAGTCAAATAAAGCAAAGCTTTCTTCTAGTTCAACACTTCTTAGGTCTAACAAAATATTAATATGATAAAATAATCGCGATGTATAGCCTTTATAAATGGACAAAAACATTACAGAAAATTTTTTTGACAGAAAGACAATTGATTACAAGCAAAAAGACTCAACCAGTCTTAGTTATAAACGCTCTCAATAATAAATCTAAGGCAATATTTATTTAAGAACAATGTTACCGTACCTAACGACTCATTGTTTTACAACCTTTCTTATTCACATTACAAGCTACGCTTACTGAGACATTGTGATTACGGACCCGAATGTCATACTACATAAAGATTTAGATCTATTCTATATAAGTCGAAAAGGAAGCCTTTCGCGTGTACAATGCTAAGAAATATTACACGATTGCATCTTTACACTAAATTAGATAGATTTAGATTTAGAGGCGAGATATAAATTCTAGATCTAGTGTAGAATGCACAAACATGAAATGACGTAGTTTAAGTCTCGTAGTAAGCTACGTCTTGTTTACAGTGCATTCTACTTCTAGATCTAGATCTAGATCTAGATTCTACCCCTGGACTCTAAACCGATATAATATGGATATAGATTTCTCTAAATAAAATGTTATAAGATATCTAGATCTAGTACCTGTATGAACTGTATTGTCAAGGCACTTTTACCGACACCACCTCCACCAACAACAACTAATTTGTAACTTTGATTGTGGTTGTTGTCATTAGTGTTTCGAGACATCTTGACAGAGCCAGCAGCGAAATCCTAGTAGACCAGTAGATCTAGAACTACCAGGCCTCGAAACGGGAAGTAAATGAGGGGAGTGACTACTGTCGAGTGTACTGTTAGGTCTAGGCTGCAGCGTCAAACGCAAGTTGACTCTCTTGGGTCAAATTACTAATATGAAGAGGCTTGTGATTCATAACCATCGCTTTAGTTTTCACTTTAGCCCAGTTTTATAATACGATGTATTCAAGATTTTTCAGATTCCCATGCATGGAAAGTTTAATCATTTTTTGAAAGCCGTCCGCAGATGTATCGTTCTCAAACAGTAGACAATAATTATTATGCCATTTATTATTTTATCTGGCCTATTATTATCTTGGATATTACAGTCATTAGTAATTAGGACCTAAGTATAGAACATGTAGATCTACAATAATGGCATTATAATGACGTATTTGAATGCACTAAGTCATAAACTAGAAGTTGAATATTAATAACTTTTCTCCTCTACGAAAACAAATATTAAGGTCTGAACTGTTTTCGTTATATAATAATAATAATAATAATAACGATTTTGGACTCGAGGTGTTTGGAAAAGATTTAAAAAAAAAATCAGGTATAGTATAATCCTTCTCTTTTTTTATATGTTTTTCAAGGTGTGGTAACTTACATGAATGATATACACTCAAGCTGTCGAATCTATTATTTGCCAAGTTAAATGTTTGCACTGCTTCTAACTACATGTATCCCAATATCTGTCCATATGGATGGTTAGATGTTGGTCTCAACAGTATGGGAAATGAGCGGTTTGACGACCCCTTCTCAAAGGATAAAAGTTCAAACATGTAAATGAATAGGACTCTTCTGCACTCCTAGCTGGGATGACACCAGTTCAGTTCAACGATTGAGCAAATTTATTTCTCGGATTTACTTCCCCACTAGTTGGATTTGTCAGTATAATACGAAGGCTGACATAAAAGTCTTGGGATCGCTACTGTCCAATGCAGCATTGTCAGACGGTAGTCTTAAGACCAATGGCAGTGTTGAATCTTCCTGGGGAACCTAGAAGGCGTGAAACTAGTGGATAGTTTCTCATCCACAAAGAGCAAGGGCCCTGTTTAATTTATAGCATAACATAAAACGCAGAGTATGATTAATATTATATCAGATACATGTAGCATAAACAAAACAAAAAAAAACGAGCCAAGTTATTTGGACTATTTTTTCCCTTTTATTTTGAAACAAGGTAACATCTTTTTTAAAACAAGAACAGTTAAATTTTAACATAATAATTTAACAAAACAGAAAAACTGGATCATTTCTGAGCCAACAAAACGAAAATATGAAAATGTATCATGTGGCTACTTGCAAAGGAGAGACATTTTACTTTAAACAATAAAAAGTATGTCTAGAACATTAACAATAACAATGTACAAGTTTTCAAAGTATCTCAATCCAATTTTTCGAAAGTCTCTTTCCAACCAAAGCTCATTAATCACCTTATGAACTAATGATTAAAGCTCCATGAATTTCATTTACAAAATCATGAGCATTACAACGAAGACATATATTAACAGCATATTGCAATGTCTTATTTTTTGGCATATTTTTTATCTCTTAAAGAATCGGAGAAGGAAAGACACAGGCTATTCTATGTATCAAGAAATATACATGTATTAATTTTTGCCATAGGACGTGATTAGCTGAGATATTTTCTCATTTCTGTTATTTCTTTTTATAGTAATGTGGTAATACCCGCTTTTTATTCCAGACAGTATTTCATTCCAAGACAGCTATATCTTTTTCTATGAAAGTGTTTTTACTATTGCAATATAAATAGGTTTAAACTTCTTTATTGATGTGTGACATGTTTTTCTTTTAATGCTGTTTTTTAATGATTAGAAAGGATTGAAGTATATCTTCTTTCTTTTTTTTTACTTTGATATTCATAATTTTGAATGTGTAGGTGTACTTTCTATTGACATTATTATTATTATTATTATTATTATTATTATTATTATTATTATTATTATTATTATTATTATTATTATTATTATTATTATTAACATTACTATAAAAAGAAATAACAGAAACGAGAAAATATCTCAGCTAATCACAAGCCCTATGGCAAAAATTAATACATGTATATTTTTTGATACATAGAATAGCCTGTGTCTTTCCTTCTCCGACTCTTTAAGAGATAAAAATATGCCAAAAAATAAGACATTGCAATATGCTGTTAATATATGTCTTCGTTGTAATGCTCATGATTTTGTAAATGAAATTCATGTTATGTTCATTTGTAATCATTTTCACAACGTAAGAAAATCGATGCTCCCTCCTTTTAATATACAAATTTATGAAGGCCATCTTCATGGTAATTAATATTTATTTTCGTACATATAGCACATACATAATGACTGCTTTTTATGATTCCCCCTAATTAGGTTTAATTGCATGATTGTTGTTCTTTTGTACAAGACTATAAGGTAGTTTTCAATGTATTATTATTGGAGGCATAGTAAATCAATTTCATAAACTATTGCATACATTCATTTCTCCAATTTGTTATAATTATAAACTATCATAGACTGAATAAAATTCAAATTCAATTTAATTCAATATTTATTTAAAGACTTTTAAAACAGATCATGTGTTGTGATGATGTAAAAGAATCTAAAAACCACACAAAATAAAATCCATTTTATTTTTTTATTTTGTCTCAATGAAAAATAAAAATGCAATTAGCTTTTGAGCGTGTAAAAATGTGTGCATTATCTCATAGATTTAAATCAAGACATGGCTAAAGCTAAAAATACATTGCAAGCTTGCTCGGTTAACCTACCCAAATATTTTTTCTCCTAATTATTTATTCAATGAAGACCCTTGTTTAAACACCCGCACATTAAGCAGCTTTAATAAACACAAACACAGCTAAAGATTCTCTAAATAAGTTTGAAAAAAAAAAACTCCAGTCACAATTAATGAGATCTTAAGGCCTTCCACACATGAATCCACAAAGCATTAATACAAGTAGTGTGATAAATTGGATATATTATTGGGGGGAAAAGTTATTGAGAGTTTCTGTCATAAAAAATCCATGAAAACTATGTTACATTAAATTAATTATAGTTTAAAACAAAGAAAGAAAAAAATTAAATTAGGACAGGTTAAAGGAGGGAAGGGGTTGTCTTTTTTTTTTAAGGAAAAAAACGGGGGGGGGGGGGGGGGGGGGCAGAAAGAGCTTGAGTTGTGTAAGTGAGTAAAGAAGGTGGGGGGGGGGGGGGGGGTGGAGGCCAGAAAGCTGTATGGTTTTGTATAAGTAGAAAATTTTCACTTACTTCTTATTTTATATGTATCCTAAAAAATGTTTTTAACAAGCCAAAGATACTCTAATCAAAATATACTTATATTTTACACAGACTGGCATGTATATATTGTTTACTTTATGCACTGAAAATATAATATTAACACATAAATCTATAAAACAGGAATTAAAAGAGCAAAATATTTAAAACTAACAAGCTTAAAAAAATTAATTTATGATGTGATCCAGACCAACAAAAGGCAAAAACCCCCCAAAAAATAATTGCTATACCTTCTTAATCTATCAGTCAAATAGTAAAAAGGAAAGGCGAATGTTTCATTTTTGGTATTCTGCTCATTAGAAATAATTTGAAGTTATAAAGTAACTAAAATAACTTTTGAAAAACTACAAAATGTTAAATGTTTAAAGACATGATGTCCCTTATCCCTTAAAAACATAAAGCATTATATATTTCCAAATATACATACATCAAAAATATGGTGAACATATTAAACATCCATGTTCATGCTACATCTTAACCTTGCAAAATGCACCAGACTTGAAAAATAAACATGTTTTAGTTTACAAAGTTAAACTGAAACCATTATTCTGTTTCTAAAGGTAAATAAAGTGCAAAAGCCTGCATCACATTATTATTTAGTATTAGATATATCTGTACAACAAATTCACACTTTGTAATTCAATTGCACATATTAGATAGAAATGACTAGAAAGGTTAATTTAAAAGTTTTTTTCAATAGTGAAATCCATATCAGTATTATAAGGCAAATGACTAGGTTTAAAATCTGAATTACTCCTCTCTTGTACTGTTTGTTTTATTAAATATTCCTAAAGATTTTAATAATTCACATTTTATTTTAAAAACTAAAATATGTCTGCTGTGTATTAAAAAGTAAGCAAAACATTCTTCATCTCATCAGGATTTTAAACACGTTTATTAAAACTAATAACTGGTGCCAAATGAAAGTCCCTTACAACTAAGTGCTAAAATGACATGTCTTATTATAACTAAAAACAATTGGAATTGTAGGATCAAAGAAAGGATGAGAGACATTCCTAAAAATTGTACTGATTACATTATCACATTTTGTCTGTACAATTTAATAGAAAGACTTACATTTCAGGATTTGAGTTTTTAGTTCTTATTGTGTTAGTTAAACATGAATGTCCTGATAATAATGATTATAATGTTCTACATCCAATATGGCACAGATTTTTTTTATGCATACATTTCCTAAAACAATGAAATGTTTGCAAGAGTAATTTAAAATAAAATTAACAAAAAAACAAAAAATGCACATATTTTTCGATTTCCTGAAGTTACCACTACAAGCCATTAGTTTCTGCATAAAATAAAAAAATACAGAAATTGAACTTTTTAAAGAAAGTAAAGTTTTACGTTTTAAAAATGTTTCATTTATTAATTAATATCAAATTGCCTAAGTACAAATATATTTCATTTCAACCACTAAAAATTACATCCCAACCATATGGGGAACTGCTTTTCATGCAATAACTAAAACAGTGAATGTGCATGTGAATGTACATGTGGATATATTGGTAATAAGCAACAACAACAAAAACATAAATCTGGCTGCCTTTAAAAAAAATCCATTTTTAAAATACTCTTCAGCAGAAAACCAAAATTACATGAAAATATGGCTTGTGCTTCACTTGTAAAAAGCATATGTTCTGTGTATTTCAAGATGTAAGTCTAACTCGTATTTACTAGCAAAAGTAGTATCACAAATTTTACATCTTTTGAGGTGTGTTTTTTCGTGTTTACGTAGAGTGGTGCCCCTGCTAAATGCTTTGCCACATACACTACAGACATGAGGCCTACTCCCTGTATGAATAGTCATATGGGATTTCAAGTGCCCATTTTTAAAAAATCTCTTTCCACATTCGCCACACTCAAAAAGCCTCTCTCTTTCCATGGCATCATCCTGTACCATTTGGGGCTGAGTAATGGTAATTATTTTATCCTGGTTATTTGGCTGGCAGTTTGTGGACGATACCAAAAAACTATCAGAACCATTCTCTTTATAAACGTTCACGGTTTGTGGAATAATCTGGAAAGGTGTTCCATTGTTTTGATTAGGATATACTTGGTTGTCAGCTCCTACATTGCCAGCACTAGGAAGTTGAATGTATGCTATTGGTTCATTGCTACCAGTGCAAGAGGGCTGCACATGAAAAGATGAGTTATAGGGTGGTAAAGTGGAAGGATAAGATGACGGTATGCTAAGAGTTTTTTCTCTTAGGCTTTGCTCTTGAGGAGAGGCTTGAGGAAAAGGTTTTGGATCTTCGTATTCAAGAAAGTCTTCTCCTTCATCATCACCATCCTCTTCAGTATACTGCTTTTCTACTTTGTGAAACGTAGTATGTTTGACCAAATCATACTTATCCTCAAAAAACTTGTCACAGTGAGCACAGACATGTGTCTTCAAGTGCCTTGTGAGTACAGTTCTTCTCACAAAGTCTTTGCTACAAAGTGTGCACCTATTGATATTTCTCTCGGCGTCTACAAATGAGAATCTTTTGAAAAGAGCTCTATTTTCCTTAGACACGACTGGGGAAGGAGGCATCTTACTACCCTCACCAGTGATCTCTGCCTTCATCAAAGCAGCTCTTTTTCTATGTCTATACTTATGCTCAAGTAAGTCAGATTTGTCAGTGAAAAATGTGTTACAATATTGACATACATGAGTCTTAAAATGACGTGTTAAAGTTGTTGGTCTTGCATACTTTCTCTTGCAGATAGTACATGCAAAAATATTGTTTGCTGTATCCACAAAGGAATGCTCATCAAATACATGCTTATTGGCTTTGACAATATCATCATGTGATAATGTCCTTAAAAAATGTTCAGCACGGGTAGATTTTGCAGAGTCGCTCTCTAAAATATCTTCCAGATCATTGAGAAAGCGGACATCATTTTCAGTTTCAGAGTCTGAGGAATCAATCATTATGTTTTGCCATTTTCTTGTTTGTTGCATTTTTTTGGCTTCACTGTCTATTTTACTCAGCAGACGTTTTACATGGCTTGCCTTATGGATAGAGAGTTTCCCTGTGTCTGTAAAGAATTTGTTACAGTATTCACAAACATGACTCTTAATATGATTACTGAGGTACTTTTCTTTATCAAAGTTCAAAACACAGAGAGAACATTGAAAAATGTTTTCTGAAATATCTTTGTGACAGTACTGTTCAAACTCCTCACCATGTTTTCTTACTATATCACCATAACAGTAAAGAATTGGCTTTCGGATTGCGGAAAGTTCCTCTCCTCCCTCATAGTCTTCATCAAAATCAGACTCGCCTGAGCTGTGAATTTCACTTTCAAGAACCTCAAAGATACTGAAGAATAATTCGTCTTCAAAGCCTGGTGTTTCAATGTCATAAACTTCTTTGTCATCCATTTCTAAAGCTGTGTTCATTATCTCAATAAACTCAGAGGTTGTCAAATTGCCATCACCGTCTTCCTCAGTGAGACTTTGCTTGTGATTTGCAAATTCATTTACCATTTTAGCTACACTACTAAATTTTTTCTCTTCGTCACTTGAGTCATCTGTGTCAGTAATTTTATAAAATAAAGAATGTGGCACTCTCTTTCCTCTGTTGACTACTGGTATGGAACTTTCATCTAAGCAACCACCACTAAAAAGCATAGTAGGAGCATGATCATTCATATGCCTGTGAACCTCAATGGCACTTTCAAATTTCTTGTAGCAAATTTTGCAAACAAGCTCACTGCCTTCACAGTGTTGGCTTTCAACATGTCTATTCAATTGATCCTGATTACCATATGCAGCATGACATATTTCACATTTCACAAATAATTTTTCATGTTCAAGCATGTGATTTGTCAATTTTGATGAAGATGCAAAAGATTTAGTGCAAACACTGCAAGGAAATAATCCCTTGTGGGTATGGGCGTGGTTTGACAAACGTTTTTCACTTGTGAACATCCTGTGACATATTTTACATTCAAACGTAGCTTTCCTAGACACAGGGGTGTGTGGTTGTCTTCCCTTTGGTTGGGGAGGATCTTGCAATTCTGAAACTTTCATCATCTTTATGTCCTTATTGTGTTTGGTAATGACAGCTTTTATAAGACTCTGGTCTGGCTTCTGAGTCGACATGTCCTTGTGAGTCTTTAAATGATCTTTCAAAAATTGAAGTGTGGCAAATTTGCGAGAACAGCTTTTGCAGCTTAACTTATTTTCATTTTTGTGTGATCTTAGGTGAATCTTCAAAAGTAAAGCAGTTTTACAGCCCTTCTGGCAAACATTGCAGACATGAGTCATAGAATGGGATTTTATGTGCTTTCTGTATTCTGTCTTTGTGAGCAATACTCTTGAACACTTCCCACATGAGAAACCACCCAGCTTTACTTTAGTTTTGGAAGGAATAAATTTATCTATGGCTTTCATATCTTTACTTCCACGGAATCTATGCATTTCAACTATCTTATCCCTTTCATAAACTGCTCGTAAATGCAACTGTGTTTTCAAATGTTTCTTAAGGATGCTTTCTCGTGTGTAATCAGTGTTACAAATGTCACAATGGTATGGCTTTTCTTTTGTGTGCGTTTGAATATGGGTACGGAGGTCACCTTTACTTTTGCACCTTGCATCACAAAACTGGCATGCAAACCTGTCTGTATGCGTGATAAAGTGTTGCCTCAAAGTCTGTCTCTTGTTAAACAGCTTGTGGCAGACTTCACATTGGTAAAGAGTGACACTTCCATCATTGTGGAGGACTGGTTGCATCATTTCAGAGTCACTAATATACTTGTCATCCAGCTCGTCTTCTGGAGGTATTATCTTTTTAGGTTTTCTTCCCCTTTTCTTCTTTTTTGCACCAGATCTAGTTAAACATGGTGACCATTTTGTTAAAGGCTGAGTTGGCGCCATGGTAGGCACCTGAGAGCTCTGAAAATCTTTGGTGTGATTCTCTGTAATTTCTGCATCTTGGGTGTAATTCAGAGTGTCTTCTTTATAGGACTGCTCCAAAAGAGAACTGGGGTGTGGTGGAGAAGAGCTGTTTGTGGCTATCAGCTTCAAGCTTGTAGCTAGTGTCTCTCCTAATGAATTATCTACCGTGTCCTGACGTGAACAATCATCTGTCTCTGTTCTTTCTTCATACATAGGTTTTAGCTCTTCAAAGGATGTTTGCTTATCAGCAATATGAGTATTTAATGAAGAGATAGACTTCATCTGTCTTTCACCATTTGTTTTAGACTTCTTCTGTGGTCTGGTCTCTTTTCTGCCCTGTCTTTTCCCTCTTGTAAATTTTGTAACAACACTGTGCTCTTCTACAGCTAGTTTGTCATTTTCAAATTTTGACATGTTCTCATCCGAGATAACAAGTCTTTGTGGAATTTTTTGAGATTTTTGTGAGTCTTGGGTGGGATAAGGATAACGCATTTCTTCCAAAGCAACATTTACTTTCTCACAGTGTGTACTCATAGGGCCCATTACCTCTTGCGCACAACTTATATCAAGTATATTGATAGGATCAGACATAATGTAAAAGTTTTATTTAATTTGACCAATTTAATCATGAAAACACTTTGAATTAGAGATGATTTTGATTGCACATAGACTCATTTTTTAGAAAATAAATATTACAAATTCAAAAAAAAAGAGTTGCTAAATAATGATCAAAGTTACATGATTAGCAATATATCAAAGTTTTTGTGTGACAAATTGCTTGGGTCTTTCTGTATGGCTGACTCATCTTCTGTAAATCAGCTCAGAACCTAGATGATAAAATCAAGAAATATATATTTGTTGATTAATTACTCAGTTTGTGAGGAGCACCAAAATAGCCTACCCTACTGCTGAATCTAGAACAAAGAGGAAATCACCACCACAATATTTAATAAAGGTATTATCTTTGACACTGCAAAAAAAGATTTTGTTTGGGATTTTTTTTTTTTTTAACAGAGTTAATTGAATGGATCTTATACCCTCCACAGTAATGATTTTTTTTTTGAAAGACAAAGTTTAATTCAAAACAAAAACAGCAAAAGCAATTTAATTTATTTACAATCTTACTTTAAAAGAGTAATTCAACCTGTCGCATTTGGATTACATCATCCACTCATGGTCTACGTAATGGTCGTATAACTAACAAAATTGGACTCAGGGTGTTTGTTGCGGAGGAGAACAATTAATCAAGTGAGTCTGGCTGCCTGCCTGCGCTCGTTTAGTTTTGGCCCGGCCTATCACTCACTGCCCGTTGTGGTTGTTGCCCCTATGTGAACTTGGACCCAGTTCACTTCCTGATGCTACATTTAACCTTTTGGTGTTTGTGTATTTCAATTAGGTTTTATTAAAGCGGTGTCACTTTTAGTTGTATAATAAAAAATCAATTGATTTAAAGACCTTAATAAATCTAAGATGGATATTTTCTCATGCTTTGAATAACAAAATATGTTAAATAAAGTTTAGTGAATACTGCAATATTGTTTTAAAGTAGAGGAGTTTATTAGATCACGTGACACAGATAAATAGAGGCCATAGAAAATGATCAATAGGTCGACAGCATGACCCACACAATTCTTCAAATCAAATAAAAAACAAAGATAAATGTTTCTACCTTATAACCTGTAATTATCTTGTGGGCGTCGCCACATGTTCGATTGTATGTCCACATTGATCTGTCTAATATGGGTTATTTCAAAGCTTCCAGAAGATGTATTCCAAATCCAAGGATCAGTGTTCATAGTTTGAGTAATGAGACATGTTTAATAGTAACTTTAGAGGTTGAAATAGTTCATCTTATGGTTCATCAAAGTTCATACACGTCATCATTTTTGCAACACTCTCCCTCCCTCCCTCCCTCCCTCTCTTTCTCTCTCTCTCTCTCTCTCTCTCTCTCTCTCTCTCTCTCTCTATCTCTCCATCGTCATCATTTCTCTCTCTCTCTCTCTCTCTCTCTCTCTCTCTCTCTCTCTCTCTCTCTCTCAAAAAAGATTTGTTTCTCTCTTTTTGTAATAGGATAAGTGACTGTAATTGTGCTTTCTAGCTGGCATGCTTCATCTTTCATTGCATGTGTTCTTTTTCCTCTTGTAAAATGTAATTATTCTCCTCCCCGTTCCCCCAATAAGCCTGTATGTGTCTAACGCAATGATGTTCTAAAATATGATGTTTTAGGAGAATTTTGTTGAAAAGTGTTTGTGGTAAAATGTGTGCTTTTCCGACAATTTTTTCCTGTGCAAGGCATCACCAGCGATTCCTAAGCACACTCCCTGATAACAACGACCTCACCTGTTGGATCGAATTACCCGCAGGTGATAAATTTTGCGTGCCTCACAGCGTGCTTAAAATAAATCGTCTCCCAAGCCAAAAGGCAGTTCTAGACTGAAGCCTTAACTGAATTCCTGCCTGCAGCGTTAAAGCAAAAAGCCGTGGAATGAGTTCTGGTTAGTGTCATTTTGAAAAGATTGGAATGGAATTTTAGCTTGGTACACCTATAACTCTTGAAGAGGACAGTATCTCAGAGGGGTTTAATACAGTAAAATAATGTCTCCTGTGGCCAAGAAACCCATCACACTATCAATCTGCTAAGTCAAGTTAATATTATATTATTAAATCCTCTACACTAGTCCCCAGTCGAAAGTATGTAGTAGAAATGATGTAGAAAGTATTCCTAATTTAATGATACAAATTTGATGCAAAGTTAAATTTAAATTGTACTGTACGACAAACTGTATTAGTGTATATATGCTTGGCAGTAATTCATGTAATGAGAAATAAATGTAATGCATGTGTACATTACTAGGGAATGTGTTTACTATTTTTGTAAAATAATTTTGAGGTGTATTATTTATGCTATGATTGCTGCATGAAGGAAGTCTTGAAAATGCACATTATACTTACATTCCTCTGACAGGGTACATTATGTTGAACTTCATCTGCACCTTCATATTGTCCTTTATTCCAACTTTCACCATTATATGTTTGCGATCTACAACTACTATACATTGCCTTGGTTATTTTGGAGAAATCTGAATAAAATAAAGAAAAGCTGAATGTTACTGCAATCTAATAATAATAATAATAATAATAATAATAATAATAATAATAATAATAATACAAGTAAAATTAATAGTACCGGTAATAATAGCAATGATAATAATAATAATAATAATAACAACAACAACAACAACACAATAGCAACAATAATTATAATAATAATAATAGTTTATAATTAATTAGTTAATTGACCATGCAAATATTTCACCTTAAGTTGTATGCATTCCACTTCCAGTGTTTTGGTATGGGATATTATTATGCAGCTTAGTTGAAGTTTCTTCTCTTTGTTTTATGTCTTCTATACTGGGACATTGCAGCTGGAGTTCTAGCTCACTTAGCTTCAAAAGCTCAATCAGCACTGCTGCAAAAATTTCCTTTATGGTTCTGAAACATTACGCGAAACAGCAGATAAGATGAACTCTCCAAAATCACATCCGAGAAAACTATTCCACAACGAATATGGCATGTTGTTGAGCTTAAATAGTAGCATACTAGACATTTAATCTAGATTAAAATTAAACCACCAACAACTTGTAAGCTTGTCCCTAAAGAATAACTGACATGGGTTGTTTATTAGTAAAAGGAGTGGATTATGGAACGAAAAATGACCAGTAGCTAGAGAAGGAGGGAGGGGAAGGATAGCCAATGGTCGTGGTGTGTGAGCATGTATGTGGCTGTATGGTTGAGGCAAAGAGAAAGTTGTAGGTTGAGGAGTGAGGAGTGTGATTATCTCAACACCATGCAATATCAGAGGGAGGTATTAGATTAGCAGCACTGAACCACACGTTGCCTTAACAAACCTTGCGTTTAACAAACTATTAAAAGCGAGTTCATTGTACTGCAGGGACTAAAACCAACTCCTGGCTTTCAACCTCAGAAGTTCCAAATGCAGTTCCATTTATTTAAATGGTACCCAAATGTTGCAATAATCTCTGACATGTGATATTATATACATATGTGTTTGAAATATAACATGGATTAAAGGGTTCAGAAATAGAGACCACGTTTTTTCAAAATTGAAAACTAACTTCCAAGGTTATAGTTTTCTTGTAAAGCATGACTCAGACCATAAGTATTTAGCATTGGTCTGTTTGATCTTTTAACTTTATTTTCTGGATCATATATTGGCATTTACCTTCATTACTTTAAAGTCTCTGACAGTGCAAACTCAGTTTTCAATTTTTTAATGGTTAAAAAATGCACTTCCTTTTTAATCTTTTCATATATGTCTCAAAATGTGAATGGAACTAAAAAGAAAAGCTGGAGAAAATTATTAAGGTTCCAATCAAGCCAAACTCATCAATCCAATGCCAAAAAAATTGTAACAATGAACAAAACTACGAGCAATCGTAAAACCTTGGAGCTGGCAACTTTAGTAACCTTGCTTCTTTCGAAATCCTTTGTGGTCATGAAAACGATCTGATGAAAGAAAAAAAGTTTTTTTTTTAAATTGTGAGATATATTTTTTTTCATTTATATACAAAATAATACATAAGTTATAATAGACAAATTAAGAAAGAAAGCGTCCCAAATTATTTGCTGTGAACTAACCCCTTGCAAAGACATGTATGTTTTACAAGTAATAAATAAAGCTAAATGTATAACATCAGACATAAACCACACTCTGCATAGTGATTATGACACATTACAAAGATTAATTTAAAAAAGGGCCAGAACAGAGAGATGTAAAAACTCATTTGTACCAGCATCCATCAGATTGCTGCAAAATTTCTATACATAGAAGGGGGCGAACTGGTTCAAGTAGTGGATCGTTGCTCTCCAGGTGGGTAGGTCCGCGGTTTGGGTCCCATGGTGGGCAGATTTGTTTGTCTGATTTCGTCACCTGTATTTTGTGTGGCGGCACATAAAATTGTCAGACATTTATCCTGGGGCCCGTCCACAATATAGCCTAGTGCTGCCACTGGGCGTTGGACCAACTCAACTCAACGCCATACTTAGAGGAGTTGTGTTTGTAGCAGTATGTGTTTTCTTGTATATGCGTGAAGAGGTATGCGTTTCTAAGAATTATGTATGTCTGGCAGTGTATAGTTTCAACAGTTTTACATCTGAACATAAAATGCTTATTCTTTTATTGTTATAATTATTATTTTTTATCTCACACATGTACAACTGATGTTGTCATATTGAATCAAATGTATTATTGTACACCAAAAAAAAAATGTCCCTATGGGATAGTAAAGGCCTATCTATCTTATATCAACTAAAAATTAATGATACATAAAAAAAATATAGATCCCATGAAAGTGTTTGTAGAAAGGTCTAGCAAAAGGGCGAAAAAGTCTGTATTAATTGATTCTTAAACTTAAGCGTGCTTTTTAATGGACTTTCTGAATTGTTATTAAAATAGAAGAATCTATCTACATTTCAATTTTTTTAGAATTTTTTTTAATGCACTTTCAAAGACTGCAGCTAGATTTCTGGATATCACAAAAAAAATTGTTCAGCTTGTCAGTTCTACGCTGGCTCTGCTTCAACCTAGATCTATGTCTATGATTCTTTTTTCAGGACCTCAAAATTGGAAAATACCAGAGAATAAAGAAAATTATATTAAATTGTACCAAGAGAAGCAACCATGATCTAAAATCCAGTAGCAGTACAAGAAAACATTTATCTCCCATTTAGATTTTAAGTTAACATGTTAGAGAGAATATCAACCAACCGTGTGATATACCCTATTTTGGAGCATTAGTCTACCATCCAGGTCCATAAATGGTATAAAAAAAAACTTTTCAACAACACCTCAACAATGGCATTGAAAATTGGAAGGCTTCAGGGCCAAGAGTTGTGTGGTTGGTAACACTGTGATTAACTGTGATTTATCTCCGGACATAAAAATTGAATAATTATCTCAAGATCGATTGAATTGGATCTAGATCCAAATCTAAATTTTAAGCTAATAAGATTCTTGATTTTAGATTAAGATCTAAATCTAGACTCGAGATGTAGATTTCTAGCTTGGCTGGAACCCGTGAGTACAAATCCTGCAACACTAGGCTGTAATTGTCGAACTTGGCTTACTTGCTGTCCCAAGTTTAAGAGTTGACTTTTGATAGGAAGATGGTTTCCAGTAGAACATATAGATCTAATAAGCGAAAAACGTAAAGCGGGCGGTTTAAATTGTGGATCTAGATTTGGTTTTACGCCTTCTCGTCAAAATGTTTCAAAGTAACTTCAGGCCCATATTCTACATCTTGAGCGCACTGCTTTCCTGTGATTCGTTTTTGGTGCACTTTCTGAGGACCGTTTATTTTTTTTCGCAGGACGTGCGCAAGTCTGATGCGCGCAGGCGCTACCTTGGAAATGAGATGACGTAGGCTAGGCTCTCTTATGCTGTAATTTTGGCCCATTCCACATGATGAGTAGGCCTATTACATGGGAGTTAATTGCTTAGAAACTTGAAAATGTTATTTTTATGCAATCAATCATAATTGTATGTAGGCCCTTCATGTACTGAATAGTGTAGACCTAATTATGCAATGTTACACTTTCTTAAGAACGTTTAAAAACAGTCTATTAGGGTCTACAATGAGTAGGCCTTCCCTGCTTTCAAATAGCTTACTAGCTGTCTTTAATTAACATTGCCAACGGATCTGCTGTTACTGCGGTTAAGGTCAAGCACTTTAAAAATATCCTACGATAATCACGTACACCTCAGTAGGCAGAACATGTTTATAAAATCACGGAGGATTTTCCAAAAACATCCTCATGAAATCTCTTTGTGCATTGCGTCTAACCATTCTCAAACACGCTCATCAGCCAACCTTATAAGTAACAAGTCATTGGGATACATGTACTTCTCAAACATAATAAGTAAAATACCAGTTACAACATGTAGCATTCAGAACAGTCAAAGCAATACACTGTTTGCTCTTCATAACCACTAAGAGAATACTTCAAAACATTTTAAAATCACCCAAAAATTAAAAAAACACAATGGCTATATCCGTAATCCACGCGCTTCCACACACACACACACACACACACACACAACGTCCCACAGTATAAATACTACAGCGTAAACCTTAGAAAGGTCTGAGACTGAGAGTTAAAAGATGTCAAATACCCAAACAGTACAATAAAAGGGATTGAGGGGCACGCGTTGTGGAGTTAAGTTAAGTTGGTTGCTTAGAGTCCAACGATACCATTACATGTATATAGACCACATTGTGGACGGATGCTAAGACTAATGTATGATAATTTTATCACACCACAAATTTCTATTAATAGTAATATGTGTATCACACATTAGACAGTGCGGGGTACCATGACTCCTGTAATAGACCCAGCCAGTAGGGAACGAAATCGGACATAGAGTTTTGACCAAATGTGGGTTTCGAACCAAGGACTTCCAACTGAGAGATCAACGATCTACCACATGTGCCAATACCCCCACCTTCAAACTGAGGGAAAAAGGAAAATGGTGGGTGGGGTTGAGAAATTCAAAAGATTCAAACTAGCAAAATAGTGGTCAGGCTCTCTGCCAGCTTATATCTTTAACAACTATTTTGTCCCACCCATGAGAACAATTATTCCCTACCTATGCCTTCATCCCTTCCATCTAAACCGGCGCCACTGCGCTCCTCAAATAATGCTGTCTCCTTAAGCGGCGAGCGGACGCTGGAATTAACTTTCATCAGGGAAATTCCTCTTGCGCGTGTAGCAGTATATTAATTTATAGGTGCGAGCTAGTGGTTTGTTTGTATCTCGTTTCTTTACAGTATTTTCCCTGATCGCAAATTTTGTATGTTTTACTGTATCTGTCTGTCTTTGTATCTTTATCGTGTCTTTGTATCCTCCTGTGGTCTTTCTCTGTCCACTCTCTTTATTATGTTGCTTAGCTGTGATTGGGCGCGTGTTGGCCAATCAGCTCGCAAGGCGCGCCGAGCAAGCTCGATCATCTGATCAAGAGCGCGTAGACTGGTCAGTGGTGTATGAGATGGCCAGTGGTCGGACGTCCTTGGTCTGAACCTCTATTGAATTGTTGTTAAATCTGTTTACTTAAATTTCTTGAAGTTCATTTGTAAAGTTGTTGTTTTATGTCCGCTGTGCTGAGCTCGCCCTGAGTCGGACTTGTTATGCCGGCTGGGTTTTTTTTATGATGGTGTAAATTCAATAAAAGTTTGAAACTTTTCACGCTGTGCCCGGTGTTTCCCCCTTTCTCACACTGTGGCACTGTTTCTTAGGTCCTGCACAGCTTAAGCTGAAGATATACCAACTCATACATGCATCCTGGCTATACACAGGCAATATGCGGAGATCCAATTTTCAGTGGTTAATCGTTTCTGAAGATAGACCGGCTGTCGTGCGACGGTTACCAGCTTCCGCGTCGCACGACGGTTTCTGTGTTTTGCTATGGGGAGGCAAAACTTGATCTGTGTTGGACGACCGCCATTGTTTTCCGGCTCTCGATTCAAAACTTTAAACACACTTTTCTCCAGAATGCCTTCATAAGTATAGATCCAAGTAGTATATTTAGTCTCAGATAGTAATAAAATAGGGTCACAATAAAAATGATACATGAAATCAGCGTAGTTTTTTTTGACCTTTGATCCTGGCATCACATGCTTCGGCTGGCATCTGTGTTGCTTGGGCAAGTTATACCAGGATCGACAACTTTGTCTTATGATACTGTCGATCCACGCTTGGTTTATCTTGGTGTAGCCGTACACTTACACCATACATTTAAAACCCAGTCGACAATGGCGGAGGCAGCCCAGTTCTTGTTCGGCTGCAAGGCAGTTATGACATCGATGGCCATGGCAGGGCGTCAGTCAGCCGCCCACGCTCCCTCCGCCCCTGCACCAGCATCTGTAGAGCTACAGCTGATCCTGGAGCTGCTCCGCTCCCTGAACGAGAGGATGGAGCGTCTGGAGAGGCAGGGCAGCTGGCAGCCTGGGCAGACGGAGCGACCAAAGGACCTCCTAAGGAGGAGAAGGAGGACGAAAGGACGCAGCCAGATGCGGTGCCGCCGTTGCCGGCAACCGGGCAATTTCGCTCGGGAGTGCAGGACCCCAGCACCGATAGGATCGACCGGCAGGGTGGTGAGGGGGAAGGCGGAACTTGGAGGGAAGGGGGTCCCAGTCTTGGCCGACATGGGTGTGGAGATGTCCACCGTGCGGCAAGAGCTCGGCGTGGACCCAGGGAGTTCCTCCAGCACCATACGCCCGCCCACCCTGCCCGACAGGCCTGTTGCTCCTGAACCTACTGTTCTGCCTCCTGAGCGGACCGTTCGTAGTGTCAACGTGGTGCCTTCTGTGGCGTCGGAGAGCCGACGCAGAACACCCCAGCTGCCTGAAGTGAACCGCAATGTTCCTCCCCGGCCTATGCTTTCGTCCCAGGGGCAGACCTTGCAAATTGTAAACGAGGTGTCGCCAGTAGTGTCGAGGCCCCGAAGAAGACCCATGCATCTGCCTCAGCGGCGACAGGACGCCAAACCCATAGCATTTCAGCCTGTAGTCCTGTCCAAGGACTGGTCAGTGGTGTAGGAGATGGCCAGTGGTCGGACGTCCTTGGTCTGAACCTCTATTGAATTGTTGTTAAATCTGTTTACTTAAATTTCTTGAAGTTCATTTGTAAAGTTGTTGTTTTATGTCCGCTGTGCTGAGCTCGCCCTGAGTCGGACTTGTTATGCCGGCTGGGTTTTTTTTATGATGGTGTAAATTCAATAAAAGTTTAAAACTTTTCACGCTGTGCCCTGTGTTTCCCCCTTTCTCACATAGGTGCAACATTTTATTAAATTGGTGCCTGTATCACACCGTCTAGACTTTCTCCCATTTAAAAAAAAACGTGTTGGTGTAAATTCAATAAAAGTTTAAAACTTTTCACGCTGTGCCCTGTGTTTCCCCCAGTATAATTTTCTTAATAATATTTATAGGTGCAACATTTTATTAAACTGGTGCCTGTATCACACCTCTAGACTTTCTCCCATTAAAAAAAAAACGTGCCTCACGACTTCAGACATTAGATGCCGAAAAAAAGAAAACCAGATACCCTAAGACTAATCTGGAGGTCTACAGCCCTGTCGTACGGAAACAAGTTCCGAATCTTCAACGTGAAATTGGCCTTACTATAATTATGGCTCAAAAACGTAGCGCGTGAACAAGACCAACACCCATAAACTGCACACATAATTAACAGATGCCTCAGAAACATCCTCAACATTAGGAGGCCCAAAGCTGTATCAAACAAAGAACTGTGGGACAGATCAAAGGAAACGCCCATCGAGGCAGAGATAAAAAAAACCATGGGGTTAGATAAGCCACACACTTCGGAAGCCTGTATCCAACATCACATGGCAAGTTCTGGAGTGGAACCCTCAAGGCAAACGCAAGGTCGGCCGCTCGAAGCAGAAATATATGCGACTGGTAACACATCGGCCGAGTTGAAGAGGACCAGCCAAAATCGAGTCCAGTGGAGGGGAGTTGTTGCGCTCCTATGTTCCACAAGGAATCAAGAGGCTTCTGGAGGATTGTCAAATAATTATCATCACGGAGTGCCGTGCTGATTGGCGTTGGTGACCATGTTCCCCCACATCTCATTGCCTATGCATTTCACAATCAGGCTGACCCCTTCGCTTCCACACACCCATCTTCCCAGCCAGTTCCAGATATTTTTCTCTGTCTGCCTCTCGCTATTTTTACGTAATTTTTCCAGTTGTAATAATGGTTGTGTTGTAATTATGATAACCGCACATGAGAGAGCCAACAAATTTTGCAGTCAAATATAACGGTGTGCAATTATTGGGAATTTTAATAGACAATTGTTGGTGCTTTTCCCCCCACATAGTTTAAAATAATGTTAAAAAGATCTAAAAGTAATGTAGCCAACCGATTTATCGGCAATTTGTTTCAGCACTCGGCTGTTTCTGAATATAGGCAAACCGTAAACTAGATCCAAATTAATCTTATCAATTAAGACATTTTGGAAGTTGGTTTTGCCGCCTTTTGCAGATGGTAAGCAATTTTGTCTGATCTTGATAATTGGTCTGCTAATATAGATCTAGGGAACGTGATTCCACATTGTTGGAAGACAAAAGTATTATTCAACAAACAGAAACTTTGGCACTCTTACAGTTTATTGGTACAAAAAAGGACAATTAAAGTCTCTACATAGCATCAGTCATGAATTCCGAAGTATCAAACTATTAAATTTGTAAAGACTTAAGAAGTGATTGATATAAATTTGAAAAAAAAAACATTATTGAGTCTAAACATACTCTCTCAATAAAATAAATATAGGGAATCGGAGGCTTGGATAAATCTATAATTCATGTAGGCCTAAATATATTAGATCTAAAGAACTATAAGAGTGCCGAAACTAAATTATAGAGTAATTTTGAAGACATTATTTTTTTTTTACCTATGTGCGTCTCTCTCTCTCTCTCTCTCTCTCTCTCTCTCTCTCTCTCTCTCTCTCTCTCTCTCTCTCTCTCTCTCTCTCTCTCTCTCTCTCTCTCTCTCTCTCTCTCTCTCTCTCTCTCTCTCTCTCTCTCTCTCTCTCTCTCTCTCTCTCTCTCTCTCTCTCTCTCTCCGAGTTTGACGTCTTCCATGTTTCCCTGAGGGATCCTATACGGCGAAAACGTGTGTGCGTTGGATGACTGCTCCTTATATGGCTAAAATAAGTCCCACCTTTTACACTATTGTCTTTTCTGTGGGCGCTCATAATTATTGTCTTCCAGAGAAGTATAATTCTTGCTGATATCACCTTTCTAGAGCATGTATCTTTCAATGTGAGTGAACAAGTGCAGAATCTAGCGTACCTTTCAGAAGTCTCTACGACCGTCTGGCGCCATCGTTGATTTTGTGTATTAATCGATCTGATGGTCTTGAATGATGATGTGTTTCTGTTGTTTGTTTTTTTAAAGATCGTTGACTTTTCATTGCAAAGGCCTCAAAGTCTCCCGCCGACTTTCAGTGTCGATGCCCCACTCAAAGAGAACTTGGCTAATATTTAACACAAGCAGTCATATTATGAGTGGCACTGGCAAGGCTTTTCGTTTCCGACGCACCCATGTCTATATTTCATGTTATATAAAATATGACCATTCTTCCTTAATGATTGCTCTCCTCCTTCCAGTCAATTTATTCATGGTCTAACTTGGCATCTGGCAAACACTGGTCTTATTTCTGGTTTGTACTATTTTTGTGGGGACACTGTATTGGTGCGTTTGTTTTTGTTGGTTTCTGAACGTCCATCGTTACTAACAATGCTTTATCGTGGAAGGACCCCAAGACCAACGTCTAACAATTTTATCTACTGCTTTAGAGACATAATGAGAAAATCAGAACTTATCTCAGCTTGTCATGGTATAGAGTAATGAAATTAGCCAAACCAAGAGGATACAAGGCAGTCACCAGATTGGGGTTTGATCTCGAGATGAGAAACGTGCGCTTCACCGACTGAACACACCATTTTTCTGGGGTTTTATTATTTTATTTTCACGGTACACTGATACATATGGACTTAGTTTTGTAATAACGTGCGTGTAAACAGCAACGAAAGTGACTACTCGAAAGAACTACATTATAATCCATTATTTAAATCACCGTCTACGTCTAAGTTTAAAGAACAAGAGCTAACACATTATGGCAAACTCCATAACATGCCTATTGCGAACTGAGAAAACATTACTTGCCTTTGCGACGGTTACACTCCCATCATAGTATACTTGTTGACAAGCAAGCAGGCTAGCCAATCAAAGAAATAATTATAATAAAAACTAAACATCACAACTGGACTCCTGGACCCACACTCCTCAAAACTGTTTGGGCGTGACAGGCTAACATCTTGGATTGACAGGCTAAATGTGAAGGTGTAGCCACATGAGGGAGGAGGAAGCAAACAATAACGATCCTATTTTTGATATATGTATTTTAAAACTCGCCATTAAAAGTCCATAAGTTTAAAATTGGAGCATGTTCAGTTGCGCTGTAATGACCAAATAATATGACACGTCACAGCAAAGAGTGCATCGCTCCTCTAATCTCCAAACTAACAGAGTGAGTGATAAGGAGAAGAAGACCACCGTCTACAGTTGGTTTATAAATAACAATTGCAGTTCACTAACATTGAAAGCTTACGTTCCCTTAGAAAAAAAAAATAAAAAGCGCTCAGCCATTTTTTTTCATTCAAGGTTGGAAACATGTAAAAAGAAACTATCGGTCGTCAATTAATATTTATACCCCATTGGTTTCCCAAAGAATCTACTTGTCATCAGCTTTGATTCGAACCGAGGACCTCTAGTTCGCCAATCCAGAGCAATACTCGATTAAGCTCCAAACCAACAGTAGCCATGCTAGCCATTTACTCAAGAGTTGAGACCACACCTGAGAGTCTAACATGACGCAATGCAAAATGTATAACTACGAGGGAAAAACAAATTGATGATTGTCGGTCAAAAAAAAAAACGGGCTAATTTTTTTTCAGCTCTCCTCTCTATCCGTGCGGACAACAGAATGTTACTTGGATGTTACGAGAACAATTCATAATATTATATAGACAACAACCGAAACCTTCATGACTGTGAATTGTGCTGGACGAGCTGAAAGAGTAAAATTTCCTAGAGATAATGGCCCGCGTCCGTTTTGCTCCGCCAAACACACGGCGACAGAGTAGAAAATGATACGACAAATAATTTATGTGTCTGTGGGCATACCTTACTCGTCCTATGATCTGGCCCTATTCTGATGCCGTGTGCATTACGACATACAACATAAACAAAAATCATGGCTCCTCGAACCCAGGCTATCAGAGACGCTGAAATACCAAGTCAGTACAATAATTTGACCAACCAAGTCAGAAGAATCCATTTCGTTCTGGAGTCCCGTCGCCTTATTTATTACTCTAGGAGAGAGCTTCGCTTTCTCAAATCAGAGACACATTATCAGCGACATCAGACCTGACAATTTCTAAGGAACAATCATATCTTCGAGTACCACCATTGCTATTAGCACTCCTCAGATGAAGGTGGCGCCTCTGACCGTAATACATTTGCACAGTATGCGGTGCATAGCCATACACAGATCGAAACAGACTTCTTCTCCTCCTCCTCCCTCTTTTCTTGTTCTTCTTTTTCTTCTGGGGGGGGGGGGGCTCGGTACCCTGGGGTAGAACGTCGGCTTCCGACGCAAAAGGGCCACCCTGTCTCTGTGTGTGGCAGCACATAAAATTGACAGGCGTCAGTCTTGGGGCCCGTCCACAATATAGCCTATATAGTGCTGCTGTTGGACGTTAAACCAACCCAACAACAACAAAACCGTCCACAATACAGTCTCTATAGTGCTGATGTTGGACGTTAAACCAACTCAACATTTCTTCTTCTTCTTCTTCTTCTTCTTCTTCTTCTTCTTCTTCTTCTTCTTCTTCTTCTTCTTCTTCTTCTTCTTCTTCTTCTTCTTCTTCTTCTTATTATTATTATTATTATTATTATTATTATCATCATCATCATCATCATCATCACCATCATCTGTAGTAGTAGTAGTAGTAGTAGTAGTAGTAGTAGTAGTAGTAGCAGCAGCAGCAGCAGCAGTAGTAGTAGTAGTAGTAGTAGTAGTAGTAGTAGTAGTAGTAGTAGTAGTAGTAGTAGTAGTAGTAGTAGTAGTAGTAGTAGTAGTAGTAGTAGTAGTAGTAGTAGTAGTAGTAGTAGTAGTAGTATAATCATTATCATCATTGTGAGTAGGAGATGATTCCTCTTTAATCATTGTACGGCATTGAAGGAGCTGTGTGTTCATCCTTTTGTTTTCATTTTTTAATAGCGTGTCATGGTAGAAAAGAGTTAAATTACATTAAGCTTATTAATTGGCACGAAATCTAAAGATTTTTTTTTACCATTTTGCTCTATAACAATAACAAATGTTGGTTGGTAGACAGCAGTATCAACTTCTTTCTAGTTAGCTATGGCCAGGTCGGTGGTAGAGCCGAGCGGCAGAGCGCGTAACTATCATTTTGTCGCCATTGTTTGCCATCAATTCCTCACAATGGGAAAACCCAGATAGAAGACGAGTTTTTTTCGCAAGGTTGACAGCTCTGTCCAACCGTGATGAAACAGGTTCCTCAACTTAGCTCCCCTCGATAGGCTAGTTGCCAACCGGCTAAGTTTGCTAGGTGTGTAGATTATCTACGCGAGACGCGGCATATCGGCGTGTTGCTGTGTTGTCTGTGACCGTGTCAAGCCTTCAGAGAAAGCAAAGCACGATCGAGCTGTCTCACACACGTCTGTTTGTGTTGGAACTTGGGAGTCGGAGCTCGACAAGCTGGATTTGTTATTGAATGCGAGACTTGTGAAATGTTGGTAAAAAAAAAAAAAGCTTTACTGAGATTTTAGCCTTGATCTCACGTATTAATTATTAAAAAATATATAAAATAAATCTAGATCTAGATCTCTTGATAGATCCAGTGGAGAGAGGAATCTTTAGAATCTAGAATCTATCTAGATTAGGCCCTAAGCCCAGTCTTACTTTTCTAATGTAAAACTTAAATCTAGATATATCTAGTATTATAATGATTTATAAATTCTGAGCTGAATCAATTTAGGCCTAATCAATGTAAAGCACGAAACTCAATAGGTAACTTTCATGTTATATAAAATTACATTTTGAAGAAAATGTTGTACATGAACAGGTTTGCCACCACACTACACCCAATACACTGAAGAAGTTAAAGGTTGGGAGGGTCGACAGCCCTTTTTTTTTTTTTTTCAAAACTGAAAATTCTTAAAGATCTGGATCCCAAAAATGTGTTATGTGGAAACTAGGCCTATAGATTCATTTTCATCATTGTTCTGGGTAAATGAAAGAAGTAGGAATTATATTATACACTGTTGACTGTACAGTGTAACTAGTCTAGTACACTGCTTAAAATCTTTTCTTGGACGATTTGCCAAAATCTTGGCCAGTACTAGGCGTTACTGTGGGATAAATAAAGTTTGATTGTGCTCAGCCCATAGTGCTGCAGGGTGCCCATTACTAATTGTTGAGTTGTGGACGATGTTGAGGCACCATCTTTCTTAGTCATTAAGAATATAAAACAATGACAATTGGACTTTCCTCGGTCTTATCTGCTCCATCAGTTTTATGAGCAGACTTTATAGTGTAGTCAAGCCAACGGGCAGACCATTCACGAGGTATTACATGTTTGCTTGTTTTAGTAAATGATGGCTCTTATTACTGTCCGTCGAAGTGTTTGTAAGTGTTGCTAAACAAGGAGTATTGTATTCTTTGAGCTCTATATGATAAAAATTGAAAATGTATGAGAAAACACAACCGTTTCTCTATATAAGACTATAGCTCTTGATCTACTCGTAGATTATTTAACCAATAGGTGTATGACACCCATTCTCTCTGATGGGACCAATCAGCTTCAATGGGCATTTGTGTGAATTGGTCAGTCCCCCTTTAATTCATCCCGTTATATCTATATACCATCATTCCTAGACCTTACTGATCCACAAGCATATATATGCCCAATGAACCACTCATTTTCTTTTATCTAACTAAAGCAAACATAGTGGATGCCAAAAGAAAAGAGAAAAAAAACAGTGTACTCAAATTCGGTAGAGCATCATGAGTAGCTTTCAAAGTAACATTGCACAACATGTGCTCATTAAACACTTACAAACACACTTCGCACTATCAATAGCATTATAGGAATTGTATATTGTTTTGTAATATAAGCAAATATGCTAAGAAAACACACTTTTCGCCTCTTGGTCTGCCTGTTTGCTTCTCCACACATTAAAGACTTCAAATGGAATAAACCATCTATTGTGAATTTCATATTGACCATTCATCAAACACTCCATGAGGCACTCCAGCTTTCTACCTCAATTTACTCTTCTAGATTTATTGTGCACCAACTTAACGCCTACAGTTTATTATACTTGCACAAAAACTGTTTATAAGGGTCACTGTATCTTAAGTTATTTTGCTCTTGGCTCTGACACAAAATTGAAGCCAACTGTGTCTTTAATTACTGGAATCTATAGAGATATAAAAATGATAAGTGATTATATAATATCGTTGGTTAGTGTAATACTATGTTTGCATGTTTATTATGGAGACTGGTACTAGATCAACAGCCAACAGGATGCAAATCACTGATAAGACTTTTAGAATTCCATGAGCTTAAGAGATTTGCACAATTTTGACTCATTTTCACACGATAAATGTATAATAACTGAAATCATGATCTCATTTTACGTTGCTTCTTGCAAAAGACTATAAAAGCACATGCACTAGAAATAATAAATTCACCAATTATATTAACATGTATGAATCTTTATTTTTTTCTTCTCCCCAGTGGACCTGAAGCATTTGTCACAATCCTCTGCAGCTCGTTCAATGTTTGCACTGAGGTGAAAAACTGATGAACAACTTCAAGCTTGACTAAATGGCATTCTTTTTATGACTCTGACATAATGCGATCATCAGGACATGCGCACAGATGATACTGGTTGGATCTAAATTTCATTCATAATGATCTCACTCTCAATGAGCTGAGACTAGGCAAAGGATGGCGTTTAATCCAAAACCCATCTAGTATTGTAGGTACATATAGTATGTGGGCACCAAAGCTCAGGTTGTTTGAAATCAGTACCTCAAGCAATCACGTCTTAACTTTTTGAATGACACCAAGATCGCTTAGAACTACCCTAAAGATGGATAACTGCACCAAGCTCAAGCTTTTCAATCTTCTCCTCATCCTGTGCGTCGTCAATTTCTTTCTGTACCGCTTCTTTGCAAATTCTCACCATCACTTAGGTACAGTGAGCATGAATGAGCCAGGTGACAATAACATAGTGCTTGAGGTTGACAGTGCACCCAGCATACAAAACATTGAATTTCCATCATCAATATCTTCTAGCAGCACGCACGACATAGGCAGTTCCATCAGGGAGGCCACTGTTGCTGACAGGCAAGATCCTGCCAATGACTTGAATAAAGAGTCTGCCACAGGAAAGATAGAGGATGTGCAGAAATTGGATCAAAGCACTGATACGGCTGCTGATGCAGGGGATGAGGCAGTTATTGACAGCCAAAGTAAATTAACACCAGGGAACCAAACTTTGGGGGACCTTCCAAATTGCCCTGTCACACCACCAGGTCTCAGTAAGTATAAATTTTGTTGTATTTTGAAAAATAGAAATTGTTAAAATGACCATGCATTGCAGTACATGTGCTTGTCATATATGATATAAATGAGTAAACTTTTCATCATCATAGATACTTATTAAGAGTACAATATTTTTTAAGGCAATGAGTTTCTAACTTTCTAGCATTCATCCTCATCTCACCAAATCTTGATTTACAATTTGAATTTCGGGTCTTTGATGAAGGTTGCTCTACACTCCAGCACCTCCTTGGATTTCTTGTCTAAATAACTCTAATCTCATTTTTGACTGGCACATTGTTTTTCTAATCTATGGTGTGTTAAAATATGCAACAAAATGTGTTCTGCAGCTTTTCAACCATGCTATTAGCAGTGCAGTGTGGATAGATTCTGATTTTGTATTCATCGAAGAGAGGAAAGTTCAGCAGAGAGAACAGCATCTAAAATACATTGCACGTTGTATGGATCACTTGATTTATAAGACAAAGCACATGTATATATAATTGTATAGAAATAGGCATTGATGTGTTATGAACACCTTGTCATGCATGATTTGAAACGGTTTACATGAGGCCTACCACAATGTTTAGAAAACAATACAAAATTTAGAAAGGCTAATGAGACAGTAGTACTAGTGGTTGGATGATCTCAATAACGATTTTCCCTTTGTTTTAGACTAAATGTATATTTGGATAAACAGTAAATTGTCTCAATCAACAGTCATAGATACATTATAAATCATGAGGTTTTACTGACAATGGTTGCAGAATAAATTGTGCTGTATCTTGAACCGAGTAATTTTTATTGTTATAAATCTATATTTCATTTTCAGTTTTGCATGCTTAATTAAAAAAATAATTAATAAAGCAATTACGTAACTGCGAATGATGCCAAATCTGAGAAAAAAAAATTACGAGGAGTTCAGACAGAGCTTTTTAAAAGATTTTTTGTGGGGTGGTAAGTGGCGTTATGGCTGATAGAACTCAAGAGAAGGTCTTCAACGTGGTCTCATGATTGACCTCCGTTGATAATCTTTACCTTGTTTTCTTACTCGATATTATTCACCTCTTCCAGTTGGTATTAGGATAGCAGCTGAGATTTGAACCATGGATCTCACGCTGTCAGTTCAGAGCACTTACCGCTTAAGGTACTTTCGTTCCCTTAGCGTCTTTAAGATCTTATTTTCAATAGACAGTGGCACCTACAAAGCTAATAACTCCTACATTTTTTAAGATACGTGTACTTGTAGTTGTATACCTGACAGCGAGCACTCAAAACAAGCAATCTTTGAACAATCTTGAGTTTCCTGAATAAGACCAATTGGAGATTGGGCACCCGTCAAGATTCGAATGGTGGATCTTCAACTCTACTCAGTGCACCACCCGATTGGTTTGATTGGGTTACCGTCAACTACCGTCGCTCCGTTTTCATTTCTAGTTTTTCTTTTTTCATTGGACAGATATGTATACATCTAGCTGACCGCGTGATTTGGTCGATATATACCAATAATGTCTGGTGTGCTCTTCACATCTTTCATTTGTTGTCTTAACGTAAAAGAACGTTATTCGTACCACAGGCTGCTTAAGATAGACCTGTTTCTTGAGTACATGTACATGTATTTTGAAGACCGAGGAAGTGTCTCCACTGGTTCTAACAAAAGTATAGAATTACCTGCGGCTAGCTTTCTCACCGCTGATCAGTCATAAAAACTGGTAGTTTGTCACCATGGATTCATAAATATTGTAACGGGTAATAAAGAAGATAAATCCCCAATAACAAATACCTATCTTTTCTTGGTTACATATTTATTGAAGCTATGCAATGTTAGCATTCACACGGTCCAAGCTGTATGCTAAGATTCACATAAATGCATTAACTTCCTTTTTTTAATTAGATTTGGTACACGGTAATGTTATTTGTTAGGAAGCGTTTTGTACCTTCAGAGGGTCGGCGATGTTGTTGTTTTTGCCTTTGCCTAATGCCTTCTTGCGGTAACCAAATGTTTTCAGTCCAGTTGTTGAATTGTTCGGTAAAAGGTGTTCTTGTTCGGATTTGTCTCTTCTGTGGGTAAGGTTTGACTTTGGTGCCCTTGTGTACAAAGAAAAAAAAAGGAATGGGATCAACTTTTACAAGGATTTCAAAAGAACAAGCATGTAATTAATATTCGATAGTTTGTTTGGCGTCAAATAAAGTAGGCAGTGGGATTAGCATGGCAAAGAGTTTTATAATTTATCTGGCTGCATGTACAGAGATGGTTCGTGTCGTGAACTTGTGGATCGATCTCTCTAGCTCTAGATGCAGAGAATTCAGAGCTGAAAATCTAGCGCAACTTTAATTATTGATCTGACCAGTGCTTGATTACAATCATCGTGTGGCTAAATACAGTGGGTGCCTTCAAAGCTACTCTTTATGTGTGGTAGACGGGAGGCTTTGTCTACAGAGTGCACTGGTTCTAATCAGGTGTCTACTGGTTGAAAACCTATTGGACCGCCTTGTTTCATATTGGTTGAACCCGTATCAGAATGACCAAGACAGAAGTCCTAATAATATCCCTGTTCCATCTTAGTATGGCGGCACGTAAACCTGCTTGCCTACGAGATAGTATGGTAGACCTTTTGTCATTAAAACCAACCGTGATCTCATTATGTTTTCATATCATTTTTTTCCAATGTTTCGTTGTTATAAAGATGTATATTTTTTAGTTAAAGTTAATGTTTCCGCGGTAAATGTTGAGAATACCTCGCACGACACAGGTGTATTGTCACACTTTCACAATCCATACATAATTCTCCTATGTATTGATTGGTTAAAACAACAGTTTAGAAATTAGGCCTATATTCTAAGTTTTATAATGTAAGCGTCGATATTTATCTGTCGCAACAACCAACAGACTTTGTTTTACAGATTACTATAGTTAAATCGACGTTAAATGAATATTTCGCAGGACAAGTGCTTGCAAACCGAGGATTACCCTGGTCAGTTTTCTCTGTTCCCGTAACAAAAAGTGTTTTGGTGGTGTGTTTTTTTTTTTTTTAAGATTAACTTCCAAAATTTGTATTTATACAAGTATATTTAGTTTTGATATCGCTTGATATCTAAAACTTATCTCACTTCAAAATATAAAAATATCGCAGCTGCAATAGGCTGATGTTCGAGAGAGACTTACGACGGCAATGGTTTTTAGACTTATTGCTCTGCACATATGGACACTAGCGTGATTTCGCGCATCTTTCATACGAAATCGTGCTTAACTTAAATAAAGTTCATTCCTTGATTGTTCAATGTCATGTATTGGAATTGAATCAATGAGTTAAATGAGTTGGTTTTACGTCCAACGTCAGCACTATATAGGCTATACTATGGACGGACCCTAAGACTGACGTGTGACAAGTTTATGTGCTGCCACACACACGAGACAGGGCCGGGATACCATGACTCCTATCTCAGCCGATCACATTAAACTGACATCGTTCCAACCAGTAACAGGGGACGAAATCGCACAAATAAATCTGCCGATCGTGGTATTCAAACCGCGGACCTTTCGATCTGGAGACCAACTCTCTATCAATTAAGCCAGTTCGCCATGTATCAATTAACTGTAGGCTATAAATAATTTTTGACTGCAGGTTAGCTTTGGATTTCTTGTTAAATTTTGTGTTTGTTTTGCCTACGATAGTAGATTACTATTATTAGAATATTTTAACCAGGAACGTTATGGCATGAAATTGTGTTTGTGAGATAGGTAAATTTATAGCACAATTTTTAATGGAAAAAAAAAGAGTTGAATAAAATTGAAACCGTTAGTGTACAAAAGACAGTAGCGTCAAAGTGATTCTTTGCGTGGTATAATATTATGGGCCTTTTCAGGTTTAGAGACTTGATTTAAACTCAAATGGAACGTTGGACATTTAGAGAGAGAGTGTGTGTGTGTGTGGGGGGGGGGGGGGGGCGACAGTAAATATTCATCTCTAGTTTGAACTAAATCTAGTTCCACCAGAGACGATCTAATATCTAAAGTCTCTGGTTCTAGTTTGCCGTTCCAATTAGGAGAAAAAAACGCGTCCTTAATATTTCTTACATGTGTACTTAAAAAAACGTGGAGCCGTAAACTTTAGAAGGCTTACTTCATTGGAAATTTGTATTGTCCTGAGGCCTTAGTCTTAGTTCAGTTTAATGATTTTTTTCGACAATGTTTGAATTTAGTTTGCAATGTTAGCTTATTGTACACCGGAACAATGTGCCATTTTTGGGCAATAATTAGATGGTTGTTGTTGTTATTGTTACTATTATTATTAATTTTTTTTTCTTTACTACTCAGTGGCGTGTGGTGAGCATAAACTCCTCGAGTGCAAAATATGCGGGGGTTCAAGGGGGCCGTAAATGCTGAATGATATTTATGATTCAAAACATAAAAATCGATGCTCTGGGGCTTAAAATATGCCAGTGAACTGAATATTTTAACATAATTATTATAGCTTGAATAAATAATTTTTACATGTATTATTGAGAACATAATTGTCAAAAAGAGGTTATGTGAATGAAATAATATTCATTCATTTTATCTTGTTAATGCAGTCCTGAATGAGAGTTAGATCGATAGCAACATTTCAAGTCAACTACAAAATAAATAAATGGGATTATAAGAATAAGTTTGGAATAAAACTAAAGATCTAACTAGTGAATTTTGAAAACGAGGCTATCAAATTCAAAACAACGGATAAACAACAGCGCAGCCAGAGTGGTAACGGAGCAAATAGAACTTAGCTCTAGCAGACTCCAAAATTATGTTCTTAATTTCGTCGAAAAAAAAAGTTAAAAAATAATACCGTTCTAAAATTCATTTTTATATTTTAAAGATGTATAATACATGTAATTGTTTATATTTTAATCGAAGGAAATTTAACTTGCACAAAAAGTGGGACATGCACTCAGGGTTTGCTCTATATGTCTAGTAAAGCGAGGCACTTGACGTCCCGCTATCGTACCAGTAAATTGCTGGGTGGGACAGTAATGTGACCGGCTGAGACAGGAGCCATGGTATCCCCGCCCTGTCTCGTGTGTGGCCGCACATAAAATTGTCAGACGTCCGTCTTGGGGCCCGTCCACAATATAGCCTATATAGTGCTGATGTTGGACGTTAAACCAACTCAACAACAACAACTACTACTACTACTACTACTACTATCTATCTACAACAACAACAAACAACCTGCTTCTGTATAATAATGTCATTATTATTATTATTATTATTTTTTTACATTATTACTTTATAGAATGGTTCTATTGATTATTCACAGGTGTTACTGACTTCGGTTTTCTGTATTGAAAAGCCCCCCCCCACCCCCCCCCCCCCCCCGCCTCCCCACTCCCCTCTGTCTCTATTTTCTCTGTCTCCCTCTCTCTCTCTCTCTCTCTCTCTCTCTCTCTCTCTCTCTCTCTCTCTCTCTCTCTCTCTCTCTCGGGGAGCGTGGTGGCTCTGTGGTAGAACGTTCGCTTCCGACGCAAAAGGTCCGTGTTTCGAGCCCTGGCTATTGCACTCCCCACTGGTTGGGTCGGTGTCAGTTGAATGTGACCGGCTGAGACATGAGTCATGGTATCCCCGCCCTGTCTCGTGTGTGGCAGCACATAAAATTGTCAGACGTCTATCTTGGGGCTCGTCCACAATATAGCCTATATAGTGCTGATGTTGCACGTTAAACCAACTCAACTAAACTGCTCCCTCTCTCTCTCTCTCTCTCTCTCTCTCTCTCTCTCTCTGTATATATATATATATATCGTCTTAGACTGTGACCCTGCCTGTTCTTTTTTGGAATAAGCCTCGGCCTAAACCATGTCCTTCTATAACAACTAGACGGCTATGCCTAAACCCTATATACGAACTGTTTCCTCTGGTTAAGTGGTTATTTCATGTGTATTTTACCTTGTCATCCTTTGCAGTCGGTCGACTGGCTACGTTCAGAGAAGCGCAGAGCTTTGAGGAGATTGGTCGGGAAAACCCGGAGGTGCGTCTTGGGGGACTGTACACGCCGCGCTCCTGCACCGCCTTGCACCGCGTGGCCGTCGTGGTGCCTTACCGCAACCGAGAGGAACACCTCAAGATCCTGGTGCGCAACCTTCACCCCATGCTGCAGCGGCAGCAGCTTGACTATGGCATCTTCATTATTGACCAGGTCAGTAATACCGAAGTATACTAGACTAACAAGGTACACCGCTGGCTATGTAGGGCCTATTAATTTGTGAATTTTAGTAGCTATGTGGTATGGATTATAACGATCTTCGGTTTGTGACGGTGAAACCTGTGTAGATATTATTATAAGTCTAGCTTACTGGTCTGTGACAATGAAGTAAACAGAACAGAAAACAAAAACAAACATGGACCTAGCTAAATCTACATTCAGATTTGATTATTTTTGTATATTTTTTTTCCTTCAGTTTTTTGTTGTTGTTGTTGTTTTTAGATAAGTACACATTTTGCTGAGTCTTTTTTATGTTGTGCTGTAGTTGCAAGCAATGACTCATAAATTCACGTCGGTTGGATCTCCTCAAAAACCATACTAAAAGAACTCAGCAGGTTCACTGATATTCACTGATTGCATATGAAAGCAGCCAGTTCACTTATCCAGCAACTCGTTGTCGTTCAAACAGTAATTCAGCTACCCTAACTTTGCCACCACACCATGTAATCCCCTAAGACCCCCTTAAAATACAAAAAGAATGTGTACATACATTTTTTTTTAAATCTTGAAACCTGCTTTGCTTCTTTGAGTTTTAATTCGATGAACCACTGCTGGGCATATTAATTCTACATGGTTATGAAAAATGTTCCTGTACCAAGCAATGGCAAACCATTATATTCTCAAATACAATGAGTGAAGGTTAGCAAGCAGTGGTGGCGAGAACAGCTGTCAAGCTAACAGAATGTGTTATTGGTAATGTAGGGGCCAACGTGTACTTGGTTTAAAAATAAAATATCCCTTTTCTCTCTCTCTCTCTCTCTCTCTCTCTCTCTCTCTCTCTCTCTCTCTCTCTCTCTCTCTCTCTCTCTCTCTCTCTCTTAAAGTGGCAGTGACAAAGAATGATGATCAAAAGCCATTATGATCGTCACGATCTGAAGTGAAATGGAAACTACAAACTAGATGGATCTCAGGTCTAGATCTACGTATCTAGATCAAGGAAATTCGGCTTCTAAGACATCTCGGTGCGATGTGCTTTACATAGATATATCTAGAGTCTGTATCTAGACTAAACGTAGATTTTTTAGGTAAAAGAAACAGAATCATGAAAAGTTTCAATCTTGTCCTTGTCATTTGTTATTGACTGGCTTTAAAAATTTTCACTATTAAAAAAAAACACCACGGTTTATAGGTAGTTTTACACTTCCAAATGTGTTTGGTTCTTTGTTTCTAACAATGTTTACTGACGAAAGTGAGCGTTACCCGAGCCAGTGTCCGCGCAATAACATAGGGGGCGCTGTAAAATAGCAAGTGAACAGTCTTGGTTATTCTAGAGTCGTTGACAATACACGGAGGCGCGGTGGCCCTGATGTAGAACATTGGCTTCCGACGCAAAAGGTCCGTGGTTCTAGCCCTGGCGATTTCGCTCCCTACTGGTTGGGTCGGTGTCAGTTGAATGTGACTGGCTGAGACATGAGTCATGGTATCCCCACCCTGTCTCGTGTGTGGCAGTACATAAAATTGTCAGACGTCAGTCTTGGAGCCCGTCCACAATATAGCCTATATAGTGCTGTTGTTGGACGTTACACCAACTCAACTACAACTACGTTGACAATACAGTAGTCAGTATGGATGGCGGGGCATATTTTTTAAAGGAATTTAAGACATTGGGCAATTTCTAAAAGAAGAAAAAAGGCAAGGAGAAAAAAAAAACTATAATGCCGATGAAAAGAATGAAGAAGGAAAGTGTACAACAAGATTCCCATGAGTTCTACTTTTTGATAATAAAATGAATTATACGATTGTCATTAAACAAATAAAACAAAACAAAACATACCAATTTTTAACACTTCCGTGCCTCAAGCCGTGGGAGCCTACTCGGATTTGTATGACTATTAAGATAACTTCTGGGCGATCAGGGAAAGATGTTAAGAATAGTATCTTGAATTACATCGACCATATTATTATCAGGTGCTTTGGGACAAAGAATATTTTTTGTTTGTTAATGATACTATAACGTAATGCCAAAATTGTTTATATCGTGCAAGAAATACTAACACTGTACTAGTATACTGTAACCGTTTTTCTTTAAAAATAAATGATTTTTTTATTGCCTAAAACTGGCGATGTGAGCGTGCTTCTTGTGCAACCTTTGAAATGGGGGAAACTGGCGATGTGAGCGTGCTTCTTGTGCAACCTTTGAAATAAATCACGACAGTTGAAATTTAATATCCCCTTGTATCGCCAGAGGAATACATGCGCGATAGCTGAGCGTAATGTCGGCTTTTCTTATTCAGCTCTGACGTATCTCGTGATTTATTGAAGGCGCCTCGCACCTGACTTGCTAGCCATTGTGTAGAGAGCTGAATGAAACTGAGGACCGATACTGAACAAACTAGAGAATGACCAGCCTAATAGTGGGACAATTTGATACGTATGGAGACGTTGCCCCTATGAGTGCATTTAACATATCGCAATTTATTGATGCATTCTTAATAAGGAATCGATGTAAACACCTCTTTAACAATGTATGTCACTATGTCAGTGTAAATGGTAACTCCGGCATCGCAGTGTTGAAACTGCAGGGAAAACTAGTAAAAACGTTGGACGAGCCATGCCTTGTTTAACAGCCAAGAAAGGTGGCAAGGAGCTTTCATAAGCGATACCAGAGAAGAAAAAGAACGATAACTCATACAAAGTAATAAAACATCTGGTTATATTTTTATGTGCTGGTTTTAGTGGTTATTGGTTGGGCTTTATTTTAAATTCAATCCCAATTTTTTTTACATTTTAAAAGAAGCTTGAGAGCGGGACCACAATGGGCAATCCAAGGTAGAGATAAGACTGTGTACGTGTGTAGATCTTAAAAAGCAAGGAGAGTCAACAGCTGTCAAGTTGCATTGTTTTTGTTTGTTTATGTCATTATTTTTGTTTTGTTTTTATCCAAACACGTACAGATGGACCTCGTGTATGCTATTTTCAACATTTGATTAATTTGTCCCCACGCTGTTCTTACGGTTTTTTTGTTTGTTTGTTTTTTTTTTTAAACTTGTCGCCTGCACTTATCACACTGCTGTGACGATCAGAGTAAAATCACATCAATTTTCTTATTCTTCAATTTAAAATAGCTGTGCTTGATAAAAAAAAAATCAACGCTCGTGGTCGCTGTCATTTTGTCCTCATCGTATAATGTATTAGTTTACGCAACATTGCTCTGTGTGCATGGTTAAGACTAAAAGAAATACGTGTAGGCCACTCGCGATGTATTAAAAGTGGCTTTGTACGTTCAGTTGAAACGAGTGCGATCTATAACAATTATCTCCGACTCATTTATCCGTGTCTGTAATCTACGAGCCCGTGTCGGATTTGTTCGATACTCTTTGCGACAGTTGTTGAGCTGAGATTAAATGTACCGTGTCTCTTAATGTATGTCTTATCAGAGAAACGCACGAGGTTATGTGAAGAATATTTAGATGGTTTGCTTGATATGGCAATGTGGTGTCTTCTCGCTTATAAGTAAAAACAATTAAAAAAAAAAGTTTTCCTTGGTAATTTTGAGGGACAGCGGTTAAAACTAGAAAATGTCCGGTAGGACTCCATGCAACTTTTCCATTCTTCTTATGAAGTAGACTTGGTTTAATTAAAGCCATATTTAATATGGTTGAAAAGCCTCGATAAAACCAGTCGATAGGGAGAAGCGGCTTTGAATCAGAGGTCTCTGGTTTGATTCCCCGATCTAGCTACATGTATCTTGTTTTCTGCTAGTTGGGTCGTTGCCAATACATGTATGTGACTGACAAAGTCCGGACGGACAGACAGACATTTGGGCTGCACTAGTAGGGGACATGATTGTCTGTAACTAGTGTCATTATAGTTGATTTCAAACTATGCAGCCACATTGAACGCGTGCCAAAAGGGTTTTAGTTTGATTAACACACTCATCACAACACACGCACACACACACCTATTATTCCCAATGAGAAATGTCATGGGCTCTGTGGCGTCTATATCTAGGTATTACTATATTTATTGTTTTTCCCCCGCCCGTTTTTTACGCTTTGAACTTAATAATGCCTTAGCAATACAACATGAAAGGTAATTGTTAACCCGACCTGCATTATCAAGACAATGTTCACGTTCGGTTCTAGCGAAATGTTATCTTAGAAATATTTTTTCTCTCAGAGTTTTGTTTAGGCATAGGTGTTTTTGCAGTTATGGGCCATCTACGAAGCTTCTTCTATTCTCTCTCTCTCTCTCTCTCTCTCTCTCTCTCTCTCTCTCTCTCTCTCTCTCCAATTATCTGTTTCTTTGCGTCTAACTCCTGTTCTTCCGACTGCCTCGCTTCCTCTCTTTCTTCTCTATATCCATGTCTCTATTCCTCGCTTTCACTATGTTTGCTACTACCCCCCCCCCCTTTCTTAACCACATTTTTCATATTATTTTCCGATAACTGTCAGGCTCACCTACCTTGTTAGCTTTTCATATGTACCTGCCTTCAGATGTCTTCGTAATTTATTTATTTACTTATTAGGTGTTTTTAAATCTCTACCTGTATGCAATATATGTGTTTGCTCTAATTTTGCAAGATGGTTAATAAATATTTGTTGTATATCAATTATCCTTCGTTTCGCCAATGGGATGAATGAGCAGATATGCACTGTGAAAGGTCAGAAATGTATGTGACTGCTGATTTCCATGAAAGAAATTTTTTTACATATATTTTTAGATGCTTTGAATTAATTTGTCCGATTTTGTTCCCCACTGGTTGGATCGATGTCAGTATGATGTGATCACCTGAGGGAAGTCATGTGTCCCCGCATTGTCTCTGTAATAAAAGAAAAATTGAAACAGATGGTCGTAAAATAATAACCTACTCTTTATCTTGTGTATCATCCTGCTACAGGCCTTGCCTGGGCGTTTTAACCGGGCCATGCTGATGAACATTGGCTTTGTGGAGGCCATGAAGCGCCACGACTACCAGTGCGCCATCTTTCATGATGTGGATCTCATTCCAGAGGACGACAGGAACATCTACTCCTGCCCTCAGCAGCCCAGGCACCTGTCTGCCTCCATCGACAAGTTCAACTACAAGTGGGCTGCTTTTTAACATTTGATCCTGCTATTCCTTATTGGTTTTTTTTGTTTATTTGTTTTAACTTCAGTTTTGTCAAATAGCCTGATTGACGCCACTTATGAGAAAAAGATATAAACGAGGGTTTGTTTGTTTTTAAATGAGCATATTGAACTTTAAAAAAAAAATGATAAGTGTTTAGTATAAAACAAGACTTACTGATCTGGAAAGAATTGCCTACTCTCCAACTGAAAGATAGTCAAAGAGCACCTGCATGCCCATGTCTGGTGAATGTTTTACTTTGCAATGAGCAGCTCTCTCTACTTACGCTTATATTAGACTGAGGGACACAAACGCTCAAGGCACTGTATTTCAGTTTCAGACATTGAAAAGGTTGCCAACATATGGAGGAAAAGAATGTGCTTATTTTTGTTTTAATCTAATCATTCGTTCACCTTTACAACAATATATCAGCAAAGTAAACAATTAAGATAAACTTGTCTCATACTGTTAATGCCGTGCAGTAAAAGAGATCTATGGATCCAATTCCTCTTTTTTATTTATATGCTTTCTTGTCTAAAATTGGCATAAAATGGTTACAGTACAACTGGAATACAATGAATTCAGACTCAAAGAACACCCTACAATAAACCAACAGATAAAAATCTCCGATTTTTTTCTTTCTTTGACTTTCCTAAATTACCTTTGATCCAACAAACTGATCTCATACCAATACTCCATCCAATGAACCAGATGTGTTTGTAAGCTTAAACAGCTGCATACCAGACACAAAATCTAGTTTAAAATACCCTGACAGCTCGTCCCTATAGAATAATAAAATAATAGTTCTCTCACAAGCAATGATCACATCATGGGATGTTGTTTTCAGTAAAAGGTGTGGGTCAGAATGAAAAATGACAAGCAGCCAGGGGATGGGGGAGAGGAGTGGCAGCCAATGGCCAAGTGGAGCCTGGTAATAGATCAAAGGAATAAAACCGCCAGTTTAAAAGGATTATGGTGTAGGTGTGACTGTGTGGCAAAGGGAATGTTGCAGGTTGAGGGGTGAGGAGTGTGATTGTCTCAATACCATGTAACCTTAGAGGGAGGTAATATATTGGCAGCACTGAACCACACATGACTCCAATGAACCTTGCATTCAACGAACTATTAAAAATGAAGTTACACCATCGAGTTGAGAGTTGAGTCCGAGCTGTACTGTAACTTATTTTACCTCATTTAAAAAAAACTAATGCTATTTTATTGTCTCCCCTGTTTTGAAGACTTCCATATGCAGGTATCTATGGAGGAGTGAGTGCCATCAACAAGAGACAGTTTCACGAGCTCAATGGTTTCTCCAACCTATACTTTGGCTGGGGTGGCGAGGATGATGACATGGCTAAAAGGTGTGATTAACAATTAGTATAAAAATAATTTATTAGAAACAGTCTTTTCAGTTTTTTCAAAATAGTTTTTACTTTGTGTCTATGTTTATACATTGGTACTAAAATTATGACTTGGAAAAAAAATGTCGAAACAATGTTTGCAATTTCCTTCTTCTTATAGTAATGTTTCTGTATTGGTACACAATCAAATGTCTAAATTTATTCAACTTTTTATATACTCTTCATGAGAATAGCTTTGCTTGAGGCTGCTTTGATTTAAGATGTATACACCTTTGGGGGGATTTGGGAAGAGTTCAGAATTTTTTTCCACACAGCCTGCAAAATATTTACATGTCACTCAAGTATTTTCACTTCCACTTGCCCTTTGTGTGTTTGCTTTTTACAATTTTTAAAGTGATATCTAATTTCATGTATCTTAAATCTCATTGTTCTGCACATCCCGGCAATTTTGATGCTCTTAGTACAACTCCAGAAAATATTTCATGCTTCATACTCTCTTGTTTCTATCTCAGATAGTTCAAAAGGAAAAGTACCGGTAGGTGTTTGCTGTTTTATGAAATGTTTTATTGAAGTTTGACTAAAGGATGTCTGCACTGTATTATTTCCTTTTCAGATTGTCTATGAAAGGGTATAAAATCACTCGTTATCCCATGCAAATTGCGAGATACAAGATGATTCAGCACAAGCATGAAAAATTCAATGAAGTAAATCCTAAAAGGTGAGTAAAGATCACAGTAATAATATAGCAAAATTTGGCTTGATACACTTTTGTCCGATTTAAAAGTTTAGTTTCTGAAAGTGACATTGGTGATTAAACTATGTTTTGGTGTCACTGATAACACTTAGCTTGTATGCTAAATCTTAATAAATTCTTTTTGTGTTGAAACAAATCCAAAGCTTAATTATATCGATGCATGTTTTTTTAATCCAAATTTTTTTTTTTTTACTTCAAGAGAAATATATATTTTGTGACATACCAGCTTGCCTATCTCTTAAAGAGCAGAATCAGTCTCTCATTATGATAAAACACTTATATTTCTCATTTTGCTCAGATTTGAACTCCTGCGTACGACATCGAGCCGACAGCCGTGGGACGGCCTGAACAGCCTGGTGTACACAGTGCAGAAGGTAGAGGAGCTGCCCACCCACACACGCATTCAGGTCCTCATACGCGAGGAGGATGTACCCACAAAGGTACACTAGAATCCGCTAGAGTGAACTGGCTCAAGCGGTAGTGTGTTGGTTTCCCAATTGGGAGATCCTTGGTTCAAAATCTGCTATTGGTCAAAAATTTACTTTTCCGATTTCGTTCCATGCTGGTTGGGTTGTTGTCAGTATACTGTGATCGGCTGAGACAGGAGTCCAGGTCTCCTCGCACTGTGTCTGTGTTGCAGCACATTAAATTGTGGGACCTGTCCACAATACAGCCTATATAGTGCTGAAGTTGGACGTTGAGTAACATACTCAAACACTAGATTCTGATTGATGCACTAGTGAGATTAACTTTTTATGTGACCTATCATCTTATGTCGGGGATATGGATTCCATGTACACCTGTTTTATGGTGTATTATATCTCATTCTGTAGACATTTTCCTTTATTATGATATATGGCACTTCACATTATCTCATTGGTTACAAGGTTAAATACCTTTTGTGGGGAAAAAAATCATCTATGATAAATTAAATTGAAATTGGGGGTAAAAGCAAATAAGAACTTTTCAATGAAGAAAGATATTAACAGAATTTAAAGAGATCATTTCTCACACTCCCAACCGGTATGGCATAAAACTTGTTTATATTGGAAAAATTTCAAATGTTCACTAAACTGCCTCTCCTTCTTACAGTCTGAATTAGAAGGCTAACATGCTCACATAATTATCTTGATTTGGAAAGAAGCAATAAAGAGGATGTGATTTCATCAAAAAGTTATTCTGTATGCTGGAAGACATGAGTCATGTTCAACACATTATAGTGTCATTTTGTAGAGTAGCTTTTCCTTTTGTGTTCTTTTTTACAAGCTAGAAGTGTCACTGTTTAGCGTTACCTTACTAACTCGTTTCCTGCTGTTTGCTTGATGAACTAATTAAAATCTAGAGCTCATGACTTACAACCAGGTTGGAAGAATCACATTACCTGTAGGCTTACAAATTATTAGCATATTGCAGTCTTTGTTATAAAACTTGCTATCTAAGAACTTAGGGCTTACACTAACTTGTACTTTTTGTTATTTTTGTAAATCATTTTTTAAGTCTTGTTTGTGTACATTTTTGTGTCATTCTGTATTTATTATTATTATTATTATTATTTTATTATTATTATTATTATTATTATTATTATTATTATTATTATTATTGTTCTTTTTTATAATTGTTGTTACCTCATCTTGAGTAGCGTAGGCAGTTTTGTTTATGGCAATATAAAATTATCTCTGTATTTTATCCTCTTTAATATTATTTGACTAACATGATTTTTGTGTTATAGTTCAATTTATCCACATTTTGGTAAAAAAAAAAAATTCCCTTCATTTAATTGAATCAATTTGTTTCTTCTTTTTCAGCCATAGCACAGGATTTGGATCTCAATGAACTACCTACAACATATTTACAATGAAGAAAAAGCTCTGTGATATGAGATATTTCTACATTAAGACTTATATTTCCAAAAAAGAGGATGTGATTTCATGGACTGATTGTTGGCAGGTTATTATTTGAAGCTTCTACGACAAGAAAACATTTGCTTATACTGTTGGCTTGCAATGGAAGTTCATTTATTTGATTTTTCTTGTGGAATCATTCAGTCTTGTTCCTTTTTACCCAAACTGAGAGTGAGAACCTTCTAATTTTTCCACAACATTCAGAAAATACTGCTGGTGATTATTTCATATCGAAAACTTTTTGTTTGCAAGATGATGTTGGACATTTCCTCTGCAAGTGCAGCTCAGTTGGTAATAAACTATTAATTAACGGGTAATAAATCAGAAGCCGGGTATATTATGATGAATGTTTCGATCACATAATCATTCATATGATATGGCTAAGGCATATTATACCTGAGATATTTTTTCTAACAATTTTGTTTGATATTATTTTAAAAAGCTGCCTGCATGGACATAGTTGGTGACTATTTTGCCAAAGAGTAATTTTTTGCCTACAGTTAAGAATCTCTTTCAGACTGTTTTAAAATGCTGCACGAGTATCTCTGAGCTATATCTGATTACTTCCTTGGAAATTTATCAATATTCAATGAAGTCTTTGGTTTGTTTGCAGTTTTTTTTTGTTTTGATTTTTTTGTCCCATACTGTCTTGAAGAGGATTGGGAAACCAGGAGTTAGCGTCCTGATTGCAAAATGTCTCAAATTCAGAGCTCCAGAAAGGCAAAGTCCTCTATATCATAATGATCCAATAACCAACCACCACAAATTTCTGCAAATAACATGTAACTTTTTCTCACTTTGCCCTGAGATACACCTAAATGTGCCTGGACATTTTTGCAACACACTGCAGGTGCATTATTTTAAAGAAAAAAAAAAAAGCTTAAAATAGTGTATACATATAAAATTGACCTGGAATTGTGCAATGTGAAAGGTTAAAGGGTTTCTATGATCACTGAGTTCCTGGATGATTTTCATTATCATGTCTGGAAAATGTAGTATAAATTATATCCACAAACAAAGATGGTATTGGATAGTTAGTCTTTAAATATCTTCACAGCAATAATTAAAGAGATATTTTGATCCACCCTGTGCTTCCTAATTTTTTCCACTATGTGCAAAGAAAAGGTTGGTACAAAAGTTCCCTATGACTTGAGGTAATTTTGGGGAAATATCCCAAAATATTCATGAAATGGATTATAAATAGATAAACAATCTAATCGCATAAACAGCGTGGCATTAAAAAGAAGTGAAAAAGGGAAATTTGTTGAAAAAAGGCTTTATACATATAGGATTTTTCTGACCTTTTTCATACGACATAAATGTCCCTTCATAATAGATATACAGATTAATTTAATTAAATATGATTGAATCATTCAAAGCTCAGTGTGAAGAAAACAAAAACTGCATCAAATAGTTCAGAAAAACTTAAAAGCATTCAGCATGACATTTTCTTTAGCATTCCTGAAAGCTTAAATAGTCCTGGCTTGAATGGGCAATCTGGGCCTTTGACCCCACACATCATTCTGTTTTCATGACCCTATTAAAAACCTGTGTTTAGACTACTTGAATAAGAAATGATAAAGCACAAGCTGGTCATATGGATTTTTCTTCACTTACAGAGGTGTCTTTGTTTTCTATTTTCAATTGTTGGCTCCTCTTTTCTCGTATGATAAACTTTTTGAAAGGAAACAACCTTTGGCATTACTATGTCGATTTAAGTTATGTGGAAACTAGGTAAAAAGCCATAAATAGTTCAATGTGTATCTGAAAACGACAATTAGACAACTTATGATTGTTGTTTTGTTTTTGTTTTTTTGTTTGTTTTTTTTTTTTTTTACAATTTGATTAAGACTTTAGTGTGTGGATTATGGTTTAATTTAAGTTTCCTTTGGATACCCTTGTGCCTCTCTCTTTTCTTGTTTTTATTTTGATTTCTTTTTTGGTCTTTTTGGTGTAGTAGCCGTAGGGGGTTATCTATGAGGTATGGTTGCTTTGTTCTGATTTTAGTTATTCAAATATTTCAGGTGACATTCTTATGAAAGATTATGAGTAATATATCATCCAAGCTCTGTCATTTACAAAGTAAATAACAGAGCCATCAGACTTTGTGGTCCACATCAAGCACCTGAGTCAATGTTCTTGGATATTTTTTGGCAATATATGTATTTATGATTATACCTGAGAAAAACTACATGTACTCAAATTGTGTGTTTTTGTTTTATTTTGTCATTATGAAACTCAATTTAAGTTGAATTTTGTTCACTTTGCAGCACAAAAGCTGTGGGTTGAAAGATTTATGTGTAACCACTCAATGCTTTACATTCTTACAATCATAATTATGATTGAATATGTGCTTAAGAAAAGAATTAAAGCTTAATTTTATTCATTGGTTGGGTGAAACAATGAATAGCTTGTAGTTTAAGCAGAAAAACAAACAGAGCATGTGATATCCCACCACACTTAGATCACAAAGGTATTTTATACGCAGGTCACTTCTCCAGTTTCTCTGCGCCCTTTGCTTTTTAATTTTTCGTATCTTCTCTCTATTTATTCCTATTTTCTTCTAACCCTTGTATCACTGAATATTGGATTTTATACCTTTTTTCTCGATTATATAAATGCATTTTACACTCTTCCAAACTAAGATACTTACATCGTCTTCAACTTTTGGTCGAATTTAATACTTGCTGTTTTTCCCCTGAGTTGAAAGCTTAGGGTGTTTTTTTCACAATCATTGAATTTATAGAGGGTGTTATTATTATTATTGTTATTATTAGTATTCTTGTCTTCTTTTTGTTATCAATTATCAAAAAAATTGTAGGCGATCAATACTGTTATTTTATCTAGATGTTTTTTTTACAATGATCACACAAGCTTAATGTTTTAATGCTCTCTTGCAAGTTTCTGAATGGGCTATTGACTTAAAAAGCAGCCAAATTTATTATCACTTTCTTCAATTTTGTTTGTTCCTGCTTTCGTTGCATGCAATGAAACAATCACATCAAAAGTTTCCCCTATCTTTCCTATTTCAATGATGACATTGTTTGCATTATTAGGGTGACTTATTTTTTATAAATGCATCAATAATGTGTGTTTCAAAAATTTTTGTTTTACTGGTTAAAGCTAATAGTTTAAGAAGCAGAATGACTGAATACTATGTTTTTTTGGCTTCTCCTTTTATCTTTTTAATGTGCAACTTCCTTAATTTTTTTATGTAGAGAAAAGGGATGAAAGTGCAAGGCCAATAAGTCAAATCAAGCTGTCCTCAATCAATGGAAGCCATTTAGAGTCAAACTGGTACGAAGTGTTTCATGATTTAGTCGGTTAATGCAGTGCAGCTTTTCCTAAAAAGTCACAGTTAGTGTATTTATTTCCATTAGCGGCAACGATTCCCATTAAAAATTATTCTTGGCCCACCATTTTTGTGCCTGAGTGTAATATGATACATACAATTTTACCAGGGACACTGCAAATGTTACTATTCTTTGCTTCCTTGAACCATTCTTTTGATGTTTAGAATTTACGCAGTTTTTGTATAATGACAAACTGAATAAACCGAATTAATATGCTTTATTGAAAATCATAAAGTCACATTTTGACTATCAAGTTAGTCCATCTTTATTTCAGTTGAGATTGATTTTGACTCCTAAAATATTTGATGTTTTGTTTTTTAAAGAAAATGTCTTACTTTAGTTCATATTTCTAACAGGGTATTATGAAAACATTAGGCCTATTGCAAAAATATGTGTTCTTTAATGGCCTTTTCCCAAAATCCAAATGTGGGTTGGGGGCCTACATTGCGTAGTTGTATTGCAAGATTCGTAAAAACTTTTCTATTTTTTTTTCCGTGTGCTCTTCTATTCTTCGATTTGGGTGATCATTCAACAAAAGAGACACAAATACTTTAAATACATAGCATTTGTGCTAGGCTAAAAAGAAATTGGCGTAGTTATATATGAATGCCTGTGATATATAAACGTGTTGGTTTGAGATTTTTTCTTTCTAATTTGTAACTATTGTCCCTATTTTTTATGTTAAGTCTAAAACTCAAGAAAGGTGAATTAAAAAGCTATACAGTTTGAAAAGCATTTTGAAAGACTGAAATTAGAAAAATGTTGTCTTAATTACACAAGGTGGAAATTGTTTGCCTATAAGAATTTCAATTTTACCGTTCGAAGCCCTATAACAAATAATCGTGGAGAGGGGCTTAATTTAATTGGGAACTTGAGTATTGTGCTATTGTTGTGATGCTCGTATTGAGGTGTGCTCCCAGCTTCGTTGCTTAAAGAACTTATTAATGATCTGCCACAGTCTTGCTCTTGTATTGCATTAATGATGCAAAAAGATGTATCATTGTGAGCCTCTGGCTGCTCTGTCTATCCTTTGTGGGGGGGCGTGGTAGCCCTGGGGTAGAACTTTGGAGACAGGAGTCATGGTATTTCTGCCCTGTCTCGTGTGCAGCAGCACATAAAATTGTCAAACGTCAGTCTTGGGGCCTGTCCACAATGTATTCTATATAGTGCTGATGCTGGACGTTAAACCAACTAAACTCAACTCAGTTTTTCTATGTCTGTGTCTCTTTCTCTCTCTCTCTCTCTCTCTCTCTCTCTCTCTCTCTCTCTCTCTCTCTCTCTCTCTCTCTGTCTGTATATCTATCTAGCTTCCCTGCCTTTGTCTTTCGTCTATTCATAAGATATCATGTGCATAATGTATTTTTAAAATGCATGTTCTGTGTAAGAGGTTAATCTTGCCTTACATGAATATGGTACATAGTATTTGGCTGTGCACTTTACAATTATTCTCACTTTGTCATACGAGAAAGAAAAACATTCCTGCAGTTTTAGGCCTAAAGAGACGCATTGTAAATGAAAATGAACAGTTTCATGTATACTTTGTCCCTCACCTGTGCAAAAACTATGCATCCATTTTGTGACTCTGAATGCAATTGGCTATTATGTTTGCACATACAATTTCTGAGTGAACTGTTGAGTTGGGTATAGATAAAAAGTTTTTTTGAGTCTAAATGAAATGAATTGAATGATAAGTCTCAATATCTTAACTGCATGAAGTAAATTGTGGAACTCAATATCTAAACTAGAAGATTTCATTTTATAAAAAGAATGCTCCTTTGTTTTCTGTCTGTGTAGAAGTGTGAATTTTATATGTAGAAATATATATTGCTTTAATGAGCCCATTGACATTTTTTTGCCGACGGTCTATTTTTTTTTAACATGTTTAAATCAACTATACTAAAAATTATTACACTTTAGACATGTCACCAACATTTGCATAATTATGTTTTTTCATTTCAATCCGAAGAAACCAAAATGTGTGTGTGGAGAATGCTTTCTTTCCTCCTTTGGGGTGAATATGAAACCATTAAAAAAAATGTCTGTCTCTTAACACTAGATTAACAAAACGAAATGGTTAATAAGCCATTGTTATGAATGCAACCATTTTGTATGAGTAATCTTTCTCAAAACAATTATGCTACTGTACTTGTGGGCCTGCCGTTAAAAAAAAGCATGTGTTGGTATCATTTCACATTTTCACTACAGCTACATCAATCAAATTTTGAAAAAATGTCATCGACCAAGAGCAGCAATTCCAAATGCATTCCTGTTGCTTTTTTGGGTTTTTTTTTTGTACAATTTATTACGAATAGATGTACTTACATTTCTTCTCATGGGATATAAAACATTTGCCTGTACTATAATGTATGTCTCAGTGGATGACCATGACTGTCATTATATAAAAATGAGCTCCTCGTCATGGGGACGAAAACTTTGTTCCACAATCACGACCATCACATATCTTTTTTTTTTTTTCATAGATGAATAATTTATCAAACTAAATGTTAAATATCTCACATTTTTACGAGACTATGATTATTGTGAGTATGTTACAAGGTGAGTGAAAATGGAGTGTGAAAATGAGGTTGTGGGGATTCATTAAAATTGTATGACTTTGCCATAAAAATGTTGCTCTTTGATTGACTTTGTGTGTAAAAAGTGAGTATGTGGTTGGTTAATTTTGATTCTTTAACAACCTTGTTAACTTAATGCTAATGAAATATGCAAGAACAATTTGGACCAGAAAGTCTTCTAATTAGTCATAATTGTTTGTTGTTTTTTACATATTTTTCCTTCTAAATTATTACAAAACAAACTGAATTGTAACTAAATAAGGATATTTCCTTTTGTAAAAAAAATACTTTGTCATTATAAAGAGAAAAGTATCCTTCAGAGAATACTCTCTTTCGTACCACTTGAAATCTCACAACAAAAAACGTGCACATTGCCCTTGTGGTGGTGATAGGGAAAATTATTATGAAGATTAAGTTAGTTCAAAATTATAGTGCATTTCCATGGAAGCCCCTATAACAAATAAAAGGCTTTGCAGTTACAAACATAAATTTTCCAGTCGATGAAACATAAGTGTATAATGTAACTATTTTATAATACATATACACATAATCATGGTAAAATACTCTTGAAAGAAATGATACAATTACTGTTGGTCCTTTTTGTCTTTTAAAGAAGGTGAAACTTAGAAATGATCTTAAAATAAGCAAAATTAAAATATTGCCCTACATAGTTCATTATCCGGAAAGCGTTTGAAAGTGACTTATCCTTTGAGCTAAGCTTTCTTTGGGGTTCATAAATAAAGGTGCAAAGGCCTCTTACATGACGTTGGTCTATGCCCTCATTGCTTTCTTATAATCTTTTCCAAATTGGAATCGAGAGCATTCAAATTCTTTAAGCATGTGGGTTTGTTAGAGATAAATGATAGATGGACTTTAAGTGGCGTCCTCGTCGATGAGTGATCTCAGGTGATTTAACTTCAGATAACACTTTTCTTCTATGAGAAAGTCTTTCAGTTTCAGGTTTGGTTGTTTGTTTTAATTTTTAAACCAATAATTGTATAGGCTTAATGAACGCCTAATTTTTAAAGTATAAATAAAAATGGGTGTTCTTCACCGTTCTGTTACGTTCTGAGGTAAGTAAGATGTGTTAAAAAAACATATTGTCCAACGAGAAAAACTGTTCGTCCTGTATACAACTATAATCCTTATTATCCTTTATTAACGAAATAAAAAGGGTTTCAATTTTTTAAGCAAGGTGCATGTAAGTATTTGATCTTTCGAAATTGAAAGTTAAATCGTTAAATAGGGTGCATCCTTTTATCTTCTTTTAATTAACATAAAAAATTAAACATGCGAAAGTAAGCACCAGCCTACTTCCTTGCCAGTAAACCCGATGATTGAAACCTTGTGCCTAGAAATGATTTTGTATACGCACAAACTCTAAGGAGTATCAGATTGACAGTGTGTGTGTGTGTGTGAGAGAGAGAGAGAGAGAGAGAGAGAGAGAGAGAGAGAGATTGTTGAGTTGAGTTGGTTTGACGTCCAACGTCAGCACTTAAGATAAGAGACTTTATTGTGGACGGGCCTTAAGACTGACGTCTGGCAATTTTATGTGCTACCACACACGAAACAGGGCGGAGTGGACTTCTGTCTGCGCCGGTCACATTATTACTGACACCGACTCAACTAATTACAGGGGACGAAATTGGACAAATAAATTGTCGACTGATCTTGAGATTCGAACCACGGACCTCTCGATCTTGAGTCAGTTTCCCCCGAGATACAGTGAGAGAGAGGGAGATAGAGAGAGAAAGACAGATGCGTGCATTTGATGGGAATATTGAATTTACCGCTTCTATAAATCGTTCCCATCAAGAATCATCTCAAACTAGACGGGTGCTAGATAATATGGGGAAAATGTAAAAAATTAAACAAACGTAATTATCTTCTTGCTATGAGCGTAAAGGAATAAGACGCGAGTTTAGCCTAGTATTAAAAGATACGTTTCGAAAGTCTCGTACTGTACAAGTATTTAAAAATGGGTGGGCAATATCTATAGTGTTCTTACTTGAAATTATTCCGATGATCTTGGGGAACACGTTGGTCCAACGGTACAGCTCTCCGCTTCTAACCAGCAAGTTAGTTCTGATCCCCAATCAGGCCGCCTTATTTCCCACTGGTTAAGTGGTTGTCTTGGTGTTTCTAAAAAATTAATGTGACTGGCCAGTCCCGGGAGGCCCGCTCTGAAACCCCGAGCTATACAGAACCTCTACCACTGCCAGGGAAACATGAGTGCGCAGTGATTAGAGCATTGGTCTCCAGGGTCCGTGGTTCGAGTCCCTGCTCTGGCGGCTGCGTTTTCCCTACTGGTTGGATTGTTGTCGTTTGTATTATTCACTCCAACCAATGCTTAGGTAGGCTACTCCACTCTGGGGCCTATCGCCATATTAAGTCCTCGGAGACAGTAAACTAGAAGAGACCAGAGATCATCCAGGTGGTCACCCTTCTTCAAACTTAGCCATATTTAACTACATCTGATTTATTATGTTTTCCTTTCCTGCTTCCATTCTTTTAATATATCCGTTCAATATATTACATACAGATCCTATAAATTAAAAAAAAAGAAACAAAAAACTATTTTGGCCGATACCTCGAGGTCAAGGTTTCTCTTTCCCCCATTTTCCACACAAGACAAGGTATAAAATAGTTGAAATAGTTCAGTCTATAGAAGGCATGTGTAACACAGTGTCAATACATTTGATGCCGCCACATACTAGACAGGACGAGAACAGCTAAAATTAAAACTACAATTGTTGTTTTTGTCCATACATTTTATTTGAAAAGATGGGGGAAATTATAACATTTGCATCCTGTTGATATTCTGAAAAAACGTACATGAAGACGGGGACATCAGTTGAGATTAGAATCACGGATCCCCAGATCTACATGTACCTGCTTGTTGTAGGCCCTTTAAAAATACAAAAAAAGAAAGGTTCAGGAGTAAGAAGATTAGTTTCTGTACATACACACTTGAACCTTTTGCCTTGGAGACAAATTTATTGTACGGTCGTTGAAACTACTTGATAGCTTAGATAAAAAATCACACACACAAAAAAACAACTCAACATTAGCTGCTCAGCACATAAGCGTGACGTCTTCCGCGATAACATAAACCGTACTGGTCACTAACTCATGGCGTTTAATAAGATTTTTTTAAGACTTGGCATTTTTTGTCGCATGTCCTGGTTGTAGGATTCTTGCAGTAAAATTTTAAAATTTGTATTTTTAAACAGTAAAAGAGTTACAGCTGTTCAAAAAAATCAAATAGAATTTATTTCAAAGGACGCATAAACTTGATTTTCCAGACAGCTCTCCAACGATAGCAAATCGCTGCGCTTATGAATAGGGTAGTCCCAAGCAGTCAAAAGTACATCATTATCTGAATAAGACTTACACTAACGTTTTATCTTATTACCGACATTTTCAAAATAGTTGTTAGCCTTAGTAGATCTATACTCCATGGAGAAATGTTGTATGGACTATCTGAGCACATGATCACTTTTGGTGTCATGCAGCCAGGACGTGCCTGCACTGTGGGCGTAGAAACAGGACAAAGAGAGTAAGAGACAGCACACCGTTGTACAATTTATCTCAAAGACCGATTGCGAAACCTTGAAGAGCAAAATAATCATCGTCTAGATAAAAGAGGTGAAAAGCTTCACGGAATATGTTTCTTTTTATTTTGTTTCAGTTTCAGTTTTGTTTTTACCTGTCTTCATCATGGTTAACTGGTTTTTAAGAATTATTATTAATTGGTTTTGCTGTTCGTTTGTTGTTTTGAACACACAAAAAAAACATTTTTAGTCGTGGCTACTTGTTGATGTTATTGTTGTAACCGTTGTCCTGAAGAATAATGCACATATTTGATGTTTGCTGGCTATTTTTGTTGTATTTGTGTGTTTATTTGTACCTGTTATTTTAATTGTAGGCCCACTTTGTGCCATTTTTCTGTCTTTTCGTATTGTGCCATTATATTGTTCATAAACCATACCCGTGGATTAGGCAGAACAATCCCACATAATATGAAAATCTATGTGATTTTCAATATTTCACCTAATTAAACATAATTGATCTAGGATGGTACATGACGTAATTATCGAACTATTCAAAAGACCTGTACGATAAGATAAGACTGAGATATAGTGATAATATAGGGCATATCTTTTCTGGGTGGACGACCATGCAGGGTTTATCTACATGGCTTTGATAAAAAGGTTTAATTTAAAACAGAACCGTTCGATCGCTACTTATTCCATTCACTTGATGAAGGTGTGTTGAGAGTAGCACTCATATATTATACAGCGGAAACTTAGCATTTTTGCGTTTTGTTTCTTTGTTTCTTTCTTTCTTAAGACCCGTTGGTTTTATTTACTGAAGACTGGCAATAGCGCCAACAAGAACCATGCATCTGGTTGTGCTGTTAGTGTCTCTGGCAACCTGTTTGACAGCCACACAAGGGAAGCTGTTTGTACTGAACAACACAGACACAGGGAGCCCTTGTATCCTCGTGGACGTTGATTTCACCCTTGATTTAGTTGCCATTCGAGGTGAAAAAGTCATAAAGGAGGCTGTAGTGTCTTCAGACGATGAAGACATTCGAGTCGGTGGGAGCTGTGGAGATATATCGGCCGTGTTAACTCTCTTCTTTCCAGGTAGCGTGAACTGGGGTCTCAAATTCGAACGGGAAGAAGATGAAGTGTTTCTTAACAAACTGGTCCAATTTATACCAAATAAGATCTTTGGTAAGTCTGTGCCGATCTCTGACTATCAACTGATGGATGATCCTGGAGTGTTAGATCTTGGTAACGCTACCTACTCCTATGAGTGCCCCGTAGCTGAAAGTGTTGACTATGAGGCGGTTACCGTTACTGCGACCGATGTAAATTTCACCGTCACAGCTAATGTTTCGTACATTCACGCACAGGCTTTCAACGTCGATGAAGGCGATTTTATCTTTTCAGTCATTTGCAAAGGTGCCTTATCAACCCTTGCACCAACAACTTCTAATACATCCGTAACAATGAATGGAACTACACATATAACACCAAGCACAACTATAACACAAAACACAACTGTAACACAAAACACAACTGTAACACAAAACACAACTGTAACACCAAATGTGACCACCTCGTTTACCACCCCAAGTTCACCTAATGTTACTGTCACATCTTCCATGAAGCCCAACACTACTGCACCAACCAGCCCAACTACTACCAGTAGCCCTGATCCTCCGTTGAAATTGTACACGGTGAAAGATGGCAACACCACATGCATCGCTATGCAAGCTGCACTGACCTTAGATATCAAATACCCTGTGGATGGCGAAGGAAAAACAAAGATGGCTCAGCTTTTCGTCCCACAGGATGCCGAGAGCTCTGGGAACTGCAAGTTATCAGCCACAGCCCAAGAGCTCGTTATTTCTTTCTTTAAAGACTGGCAGCTCAAGTTCCTCTTTCGCACCACGCAACAAAGTTCTATGCTATATATCAATGAGGAAAAACAAAAGCACCCAAAATATACAATCAGCCAAATAGAACTTGTTGGCACATCAGACATGGACAAATTTCCTGGCACCACATGGCCTGTTGGTCAAAACTTCACTTTCAAGAGCGAGAAGCTTGATTTTCCATACATTAGTTCTAGCAAGGACTACTATAGATGTCACAGTACCCTGAAGACCAGGCTCTCTTCAGATGCTACCATCGAGTCTCAAAACTTTGAGGTGAAAGCTTTTAATGACAATGACAATGAGGACTTCTCTGGCTCTGCCGCCGTTTGCGCCGCTGACTCTGTAACTCCAAGAAAACGACCTACGTTATCGTCGGCTGTGTGCTCGCCGCTATCGTCTTGATAGCTTTCATCGCCTTCGTGGTTATGAGAATGATAAAGAAGCGTCGTGAAAACTATGAATCTATCTAATGGTGGAAATATTCTGATATATATAGAGGAAATTCTTATCGACTCGGTAAAATATAGTCGACTTTTACCTACTTAACATCTGTTATTTTTCAATTTTTGGTATAAATGACCAATTAAGCTCAATATTGCTCATTATTGGGAGAGATACTGTTTATTATGATGGTAAAATTATTTTGAAATATTGATTTACAACTCTGTGTTAATCAAGATTTAGTAATGTTGAACAAATAACACTCGAACTCAAAGTAATTTTAAATGTGCTCATGTTACCTTGCTACATATACGATCTGGAGTGTCATTATAAAGAAAAAGAACTGTTTGTTTGCTAAAATATCATGAAAAGATCTGGGTCACACTATTTTACCACTGGTAATAGAAGGTGATAGCTAAAATACCATGTCTTGACTCATTTTAAGGCCGTTCAAAAATATAGGGAAAGAAAAAACAAGCATATAAACAAGATTAATTATCAATTTTTTGTGGTTGTGTGAATGGAGAGAGGAATGTTGATCTGAAAATGTTGGGAACGACTAATTCTTTACTTTACCTTACTGTGAAAATTCACTTGATCTGTATGGTATTATATGCCGAATGCAGTAAAAATAGTCAATGTAATCATTTTCCATTTCTTCTCATTCTACGGTGTGAACCTGCCTCACCACAACGATAGTTATATATCAAAAGGAAAAAAAAAAACATTTTTCATCTTTTACCATACTTGTTGTGAGGAAGTGTTGATTTTGATGACTTTTTAACTATATGTAAACTCTAAATACATTTCTTAAAGGTGTTTTCAACATCCCTTATTTTTTCCCCATTTTCTTTCATCCGCGATGCAGGAAATTTTAGTGACTTGTCTGTTAATTCCATCGAGAAATATGGTTGATTTGTGCGATTGTGTAAATGTACCTTAATTTCAATACATTGTATGTACATTTATATTAAAAAGATCAGGTGAGATTAAATACCATTTGCTTTATTTAATTGAAAGAACCCTTAAACCATGAATGTTCAGAAAAGTTACATTTGAGTACATTTTTCTACTGAAATGGTTTTATGGATATGTTAATTCTTGTAAGGCTATCTGACGAAGCAGACACACTATTCAACTATTCATATTTATTTACTTTTAACTGTTCAGCTATTCATTTGTATTTACTTTTAATTATGAATTTTTTTTTATTACGTGACTTTAGACCTATTTCATTTTTATATGAACCTACTGTTAAATATTTGTTATATTAATAATAACAGGCAACGTTAATGGTATAGACAAAACTTTGCAGAATATTGTCATATTTTGTTGTTATCTTTACAAATTTTGAAAATACGCCCCTTTAAAAAATGATGAGCACCAATGGGACAGGCCCAAAATCATCGATATATCTATCTGTCTTAAATAGAGAGAGTGATCAATGTAAGTAGTTACCCTGTTAATAAATAAAATGTTGCATTCAGTTGTTTTTTGTTTCATCTCTTTCAACTCGGTCATTTAGCTGTCTTTTCCCCCCATTATCTTGCTGGTGCTCCTTGTTTATCATCTGTTTGTGGGTCTCGCAGATGTGGTCAATCTGATAAAAAAGGAACAATCAAAAACTCTAAACACTTTCCCCTCTCTGTCGTTTTTCAAGTCCAACGTTATCTTTTTGCCATGACAATGGCTGTTGAACCCCATAATGAAGGATGGCACATGAAAGCATTTTTAGAATTTACGTTATCTTTTCATACCAAACAAAGCTCTGGCCACAAGAATATCTCTTTGTTGATGGTTCGGTACTGTTATAATGAATTTCAAAGTTATTTCGACGTTTCAGTGTTACTTTTTATCATTTGAAGATATTTTTATTTTTATTTATTATAATAACGTGTAAAATTTGGAATCCGAAACACAAAAAGTATTCCATGCCGACACCAACAACATAAAATTATTTTTAAATTATCTCGTAATTTGATCATATTCTTACAAAGTCTTTTCATGTGTTATGCTATGTTGTTTATTCAAAGTAAAATGTTTAACTTTAAAGCAGTCGACCGACTATCATGATTCATCGGCCTACGCCAGTTAGTATAACAGCCTCATCTAAGGTCAGGATGCTTGACTCCAGCATCGCGAATGTCATTGTTTTATTGGGTAGGATCACGGAATAAAACAGTCACTCAGTGATAACAAGCTACATGGTGCCTTGTTGAAATTGTATTATTATCTTTTTATTTTGTCCAGATAACACCCACATGACTAATATTTTAGTCCCCTGACACTTTGAGTGTCGGTATACAGGTAGACTACAGAAACTGTACAAGAATTCTTTTAAATGACAAGTCTTTTTGTTTAACTCTTAAGTTTGAATACAGTCATTCGTTCATAAAGTGATTGTTTCAACTCAATTTGAGTGGGTTGTTTTATTTTACTTCTTCTACTTTTCTTTGCATTTAAGTCTACATCTACCAATGTCCTTCGATTAAACTATTTCGGTAATGTACAACATCACAGCTAAGACAACCTCCTAGTACAGAAAATCATTAACTGGTTCAAATTGAAACAACAAATAAAGTAATCAGGCATAATTGTATTCATATGCGGTACAATGTTAACACGAAAATAATTTTTATTGATAATGATCATGATTATGATAATGTGGAGGAGGATGTTGATGATATGATGGCAATGGTGATGAGGAACACAGCATAGCCTATTAGCCTCATTGAAGTAGACTACTACTTCAATGATTAGCCTAGGCCCCAACTAAATTATCAAAAAGAGCAATTCAACAATGTCAACATTACTACTACTACTTCTGCTGCTGCTGCGGCTACTACTACTACTACTACTACTACTACTACTACTACTACTACTACTACTACTACTACTACTACTACTACTACTACTACTACTACTACTACTACTACTACTACTACTACTACTACTACTACTACTACTACTACTACTACTACTACTACTACCATCACCACTTGGCAGGTCGAAGTAAGATCCGTAAACAAGGGTGATATTCAGACTTTGGGGGACATATTCTAAGGATGGTTTGAAGATAGAAATGCGGGATGGGGGAAGTAAGAAGACCGGTAGAGATAAACCTGGAGTAGAAAAACGCGAGGGATGAAGAACCGTGGCTCCTCCCTATCTGATCTCTTGTCTAATTGGGATACGGGAAGGAAAATCTGAGAAGTCGAGCATTAATTTTGATCGCCACAACCAATAATTTAAGGTGCGACACAGATTGAGGTCCAGAATTAGGTACCGCCTTGGATTAGACTGCGGAGACTTAATGCACGAAAAGTTGAATGCAATCAGGGCGACACCTCTAGATAAGAATGTGATCTACCGCTCGTAACTATTCCAACATATCCCTCTTGTATTACTATACTTATGTTAATAAATGTTCCCCTTTGTAGTACTATTATTATTAAATCCACGGCTGACCTCGGGGCGCCCCAGTAATGACGCACCATCGAGTCAAACCAATCACCGCTCAATACGTCCGCCTGCCCACCGGAAGGCGCCCTCCAGAAATTAACAATAAACTTAGCAGAACATCAACATTGTCTAGAACCAAACGGACCTAGATCCTTCCACCTTCCCATCAAGCATCGAGATTTCTAACAATGCGCATCTATTTGCCTTTGTTCGTTTGTTGCTTAGCGTCCAGCGTCAGCAATATTACGCCATACTGTCGACGGGTCCTAAAACTAACGCCTGACAATTTTACAGACACAGAGACAGTGTGGGAATACCATGACTTTTGTCTCAGTCGATCACATTATACTTACACCAACCCAAACAGTAAAGTAAATTTATGATTGATGGTGGGTTTCGACCCAGGGACCTCTCGATTAGGAGACCAACGCTCTACCACTTGCGTCTGTTCGTCCCTGATCTAGATTAGAATGGAAAGTTTTCTTATCTCATTTGAAAGGAGAAATTCAGGTTTTCAGAAATTTTATGTACGGTGACGAGGCTCTAGAGCCGGACCCTCTGGATTTGGCCAGGCACATGATACTGACACCGATCCAATATGTAAAAAAAAAATTTATTAAAAAAAAAACCAACGCGTTCGTCATGGCGGAGTTCGAACCACAGACCCGACTCTTGCATGGAAAATCAATGCTCTCAACTCAGGACCACCGCGCCCCTCTCTCCTCTCTCATCTTTTAAATTTGATAGATCTAATGTAAGTATACCTAGATCTAGATGTATGAAAACATTCTTACTAGAAGTTAATATTATTTTTAGAGAGGGTGTTTGACTCTACTGGCATAACATTTGACCCAACTGCGTTTAACTTCCGCCTTTCCCCAAAATATAGCCAATCAGATGTAAGTACAATGTTTGTAGTAG